>JAWWLR010086973.1:0-18391 GCA_035041075.1 Acraspis erinacei | reverse complement strand
TACTAATTCGAGAATTATCACTAGTAGTTTTACTTTCTTGAATGTAACCAATCTGAAAATTCCTGTACAGGAACCTCGGAGCATCCTGGAAATGTTTCTCGACACTGCACTGCACAAGAGCCTGTGCAGGTAACCTCGATGGTTCCAGTACAGGATTTTTGTTAAGGAGAAGCGGGTTCATGTATAGAAGCTTTCTCAGAATCTTATACGTGAACCTGCATTGGAACTAATTCTTCAAAGTACGAGAGTAGCTTGGCCTTTTTGATAGTATATCAGTTGAAAATTCATGTACAGGAACCACGGAGGACCCTGGAAATGTTCCTTGATACCAATATGCACGATCCTGTACAGGTAATCTTGAAGATTCCTGTGCAGGAATTCGGCAAAGGAACCCTTAAATGAAAAGGCAAAGAAACATGTATGCAAGCGAAAGTTTTATCGATCCTGTACAGGTCTCTTCACATAGAAAATTAAGGTGTGTGCTAATACACAAAATCTTAGTCTGGATTCTATAAATCAACCTGCATAGATACTAATTCGAGAATTATCACTAGTAGTTTTACTTTCTTGAATGTAACCAATCTGAAAATTCCTGTACAGGAACCTCAGGGCATCCTGGAAATGTTCCTGGACACTACACTGCACAAGAGCCTGTGCAGGTAACCTCGATGGTTCCTGTACAGGAATTTAGTGAAAGATCGTGTACATGATCCTGCACAGGAAATGGTATACAAGCTAATCTTTAAATGATAGTGTACAGGTTCCTTGGGAGTAATTTGAAAAGCGGGTTCATGTACAGGATCTTGTTCAGGATCTTATACGTGAACCTGCATAGGAACTAATCCGTGAGTGTTCACTAGTAACTAGGCTCTCTCGATCCTTAGATTGATTTTTGAGGGAATAAAAGTAGTTCTTCTGCCAAATTTTTGTAGAATAAAATCCAGAAACATTTTCAGGATCCTCCGATTTTACTTTTCAGGAATTTTTAACTCGTTAAAGGATAACAAAGTGAACATCAAAAACCTGGTGACGTGTCTAATTGTACACTTAAAAATTGTTTGATCGTAAAATAAAATGTAATCACGACACAGAATAAATAGTAACCTTTTTAGCAGATAAGATATCAGCTTGTATATATGTTGAAGGCTTTTAAAGAATAATAATTATTATTCAGACTACTAAGAACAATTTTCGAAAATCGGTTCTTTCTAAATTAAAAAAAATGAAGACCGCGATGGGAATTCTCTGTTTTATTTTAGCGATTATCACCAATTCTCTTGGTAATTATTATTATATCTATAATTTTAAACGTATTTCTATTTGTATTATATTTTTATTTTATTACCTGCAAATTAGCGAATTTTCTCTAGTAACTAGAAGACTTCTACTAATTAAATTATTGAAAAGTGTTAAAGTAGTAAAGTAGTAAAGTGAGTAGTATTAGAGTGGTAGAAATGACTAATTCTTTTAGGCGAAATATTTAGTCATTTTTTTCCATAAAACTCTTTCGTAGATAAAATATATAGCGTTAATTATTTTCTTTATTAAAAAAAAATAGTAAGAGTTGCAATGATTCCAAAACTAGAGATTTGTAGGCCAATATAGGAAAATTAAAATTTTTTTAAACATGAAATTTAAATAATTATAAAATTTATATAAACTCTCCAAGAAAGAAAAAAACTATTTGCACAGTTGAATATTGATTTTTTAACTTAAATTTTTTTACTGGAAATTGAACTATTTCAATTGAAGATTTCTCATTTCAGTTGAAAATTTAACTATTACTCTTTAACAGTTCATCTTTTCTGATAAGTAATTTTACTCGTTGGTTAAAAATATAGTTATTTCGTTTTCCTTTTGGTCTTGAGGTTTGAATAATTTGATTTACTTTTTAAAATTTTTATTAGAGAATCTTTCTTGAATAAGAATGTAGCTCTTTTTATGACAATATATTTTGTTGTTGAATTTAATGGTTAATTTAATTCTTCTCCTTCCTCGAAAATTTAAATATTTGGTTAATTTGAATAATTTTGATCCAAATTTGTTGTAAATTTTTTAAATGAATTTTCTGAACTCAATACTTAAATATTACTTTTGACTGAAGAGAAAAACATCTTATTGATAAAAAATGTAACCGCTTGGTTGAAAATTAAAATCTCCTGTTAAAAATTGATGAATTTAGTTTTCGATTCTTCTCTTTGGTAGAAAATTGATCTTTTTTAGATAAAAATTTAATTATTGCATTGGAATTTCATTTACTATAATGAGACTTGTATTTTTTGTTAGAAAATCGAAATTCTGCTTTAAACATTTGTCTGTTTTATTAAAAATTTCAGTACTTTGCTAAAAGTTTGACATTTATGTCAAAAATTAATTTTCTGGTTTATGGTTCATTATTTTATGTGACAACCCGATTAATTGAAATTCGATTTGGATCGATATTTGATTGAAAATTTATCCTGAGTATTTGTAGATTTAAATATTTCTTTCAAAATTTTACTACTTTTTTAAAACTTGAACTCATTACTAATTATTCATTTTTTAATTAGAAAATTAAATATATAATTGGAAACTAGGTTTTTTGCCTAATGAAAATTTTATTTTACTAGAATTTCGTGCTTGTTCTTTTTTAATGTAAATTCTTCCGTTTCGTTAAAAACTGAACGTTAAAATTTTTACTATTTCATTTAAAAATATCTTTTTTTGAAAAATTATGATTTTTCTCATGAAACTTGAACTATTTTATTATTGATTTAAATTTTTTTTCTTTTAGTTAACGATTTGACCATTTCTTAGAAAATGTATGTTTTTTAGTTTCAAAATTATATTTTTTCTTAAAAATTCGTCTGTTATGACAGAAAATTAATTTCATTACATTTAGATTTCAATTTTTTTAAACACTTCCAATTAGTTTCTCATTCAAAATTCAAATATTTTTTTAAGATTCTTCATTTCAATTCGAAGATTCAATTTTTATTTAATGTGACTTTTTTGGTTGAATTCGACTACTTGGAAAATCGTTTTTTTTTAGGAAATTAGTTTTTGATTAAAAATTAGAATATTCTTTTGAAGATTCATTATTTCAGTTTGAAGATTCAATTATTTTCTTAAAAAATGTGTGCTTTTAAGTTGAATTTGACTGCTTGAAAAATCGCTTTTATGTTGCAAATTATATTTTTAAACTGAAACGTTGATTTCTTCAGTTGAAAATAACATTTCTTGTTGAAAATCCTTCTTTTTTTATTCAGATGTCCACTATTCTCTGCAAAATTCGCATTTTTAGCTCGAAAATTAAATTTCTTTGTCAAAAATTAGTCTTTTGGTTTAGAAAATTAATTCTGTTTATTAAAAATTATTTTGTTATATTAAGCGTTTAACTATTTTTTAAACACGTTTTCCTTTTATACTGAATTCAACTAGTTTAGTATTCGTTTTCTTTTCATTCATGCAACTATTTGGTTAAAAATAATGTTTTTTTTTATTGAAAATTCTTACCTTGGTAGAAAACTAAACTTTTTTGTTGTAAATTCATCATTGAAATAAAAAAAATTCAACTCTCTTTTTAAAAAATCGAATTTTTGGGTCAGAAATCCACCACTTAAGATTAATTCCGAACCAGACATTTTTGTGCTGTTTTTAAAATCAATATTTTTGAGGCAGCATTCAGTCAAACTTCATGATTTGACTTATCTTTCGAGAAAACCGAGAAGCGTATCAACTTTTAAAAAATACCTTTTTTGAAAACCCTTACACTTAACTCTCGATTCTGGGCCACCCAGTCTTTAGCCGACTGCACGCTTGACTATATCTGCCCCCACCTCTGAGCGTCTCTTGACAGCCTATACATTTGGACAGTTAGTGTCGTATCAGAAGTTGTTTACATGGCGCCACTTAGGGAATTTAGCGTTTCAAGGTCAGATCAAAGCCGGTCCTAAATCGGGTGTTGAGTGTATATAGAAAAATTTACATCGGTGATATTTTATTCTTGCAGAATTCACTTGGCGAAGCAGGTCTTCCAAAGTTTATCCTAATCCCATTGAAATTAACATTCGCATTGTCCAAAGTTCATTAGATCCAAGTCTAGCTGTACGATTAGCACCAGCTTTTTACGAAGTTGGTTTAGATGAGAATCACGAGTACATAATTGGATTAATCGCCAATGGACGCTTGTATCCATTCCTGGTTCCTCATCCCAGTACCGGGAATCAAAGGAATACCTATGGAAGAGTTAAATTACGCATGGGGTCTAACCGGGTCGACGAAATTGTATCAATACCGTGGAGTGATTCTTTGAATAAACGATTTTTCAAAAAGTTTGGATCGAAAAACAGATATCCTAGCCAGTTAGTACGTTAATTCAAACAAAGTATACGAGGCTATGGGAGCCCATTTTTAACATTTAAGTGTGTACGTGCGGTCCAACAGACCGCAAAGACTATTTAATTTTATCAAATGTTACTATTAGGAATATTTTCAACCATTGGGAAAGGGTTCGCACATTTTATAAACGTAGTGCGGTCTGTGAGACCGCAATTTTAAAATTAGCAATGTTGATGATGGGGTCTCACAGACCCCACACATTGACATAATGAGGGGTTGCACTCAGCAAAAAATAAGTAAATATTATTAATTTTTATTATTATTAATCTTCTTAGCCAGTAAGGGAAAGGACGCAGATATCAGAACCATAGTGCGGTCTGTGAGACCGCCTATCCAAGTCTAGCAATGATTGCGATACTGGATTATAAACGGAGGCAAGGGGCCGCAATTTTAAAATCTCGTTTCTGTATTTTTGTAGTGTAGAGCTAAGTAATAACTTGAATTTATTTGTAGACTAACATTGACTAACCTTTCGTTATTAATAATCTTTAAAATTAGTTAAGGGACGGACCCGCAAATCAGACCTTTGATACGGTCTGTGAGACCGCGGTCCATACACAGAAGTTTATCGTTCCAAAGAACATGCAGAAAAAAATATGTGAAGAATATTTTTTAAAGTAGACAAAATGCGGGTTTGGTATTATATCTTGCTGATGTATTACATGAAAAATAAAAATTTTCTGCTCGAAAAATTTCTGAAAAATGTATTTTAATTTTTTAACTTTAGTTATGTTAAACTGCTTATGGGGAAAACTATGGCTGCATACGATTTTCTTTAATAATTTTTAGAAATCTTTTAAAAAGTTTAGAATTTTTTTAGATTAATCTTAAAAATATAAATTCTTTGCGATTCTAATTGTTTTGAAATCTTAAAAATCAGTATTCTGTTTTACATTTTTAAAATGTTTTGAAATCCTAAATTATTTTGGAATTTTTCTGACCTTTCAACTTTTCTTTAGAATGTTTTGAAATCCTTTCTAATTTTCTTTTAATTTACGAAAGCTTGAATCTTATTTAGAAATCTTCAAAAATTTAGATTTTGCATTAAAATTTAATAAATAAAAAAATCTTGAAAAAATCATACTTCAAATTTTAATCACTTTAAATTATATTTATTTATTTTTTAGAAGTTTTAAAAAGACTCGCTTATAACATAAAACTTGGAAATATGCTAAAAAACCTATAACAAATGGCAGATGTTTTAAGTTCAGATTTGGAAAAAAATGAAGAGACATTTAAAGATTTTGAAAAGTTGTAAGTGAATAAAAATAATTTGCTTCAGATTCTGTAAAATTTTAAATAATTTGTTATTTCGAAAATATATTTTTAAACTGCAAAATTTCCATGGGACAATTTCTGAGAGTTGGAAAAGGTGTTGGTGGATTTCAGGTGCCCATGGACTGTCTATAAAATTTGGAAAGTGTGTTGATAAATTTTGGGTAACTACATACAATTTATTAATGTTGCAAAAAGCTTTGATAGTTTTTGCGTGGCCAGCGACAACTCCAGTAGTCCTTAGGTGCATTGAAAGAATTTAAAAAAGTTGCAGAGGGTGTTGGAGGTTCTTAGGTGTTTCGCGTCAATTTATAAAATTTGGAAACTGTCTTGGTGGTTTTTGCAGTTATAAGTACTATCTATCCAAGTTGGAAAGGGCTTTAATGGTTCTTGGGTACTTAGGGTCAACTTTGTAATTGCTGCACAACTCCAGTTTTACTTTCCACTTTAAGGTCAATCCCAAAAAACGTTATACCTCTCGAACATTTATGGACACTGGGAAATTTTCTACTGCTTCGATTCCATATTTTGTTGGTCTAATGCCTTGCTCACTAATGTCATAGCCTAGAAACTCAATTTTTGAAAATAGAAACTTGCATTTATCTAACCTTAACTCAAGCTGGTTTTCTACCAACAATTTAAAAAGTTTCTTTAAAACTATCAAGTGATGATCAAGAGTTGCAGTTGCTACCATAATGTCGTCCATATACAATGTGATGTCACCCGAGTCTATCAATTCTATTAATGCCGTATTTACAAATCTTTGGAACGTACTCTGTGCAGTCTTCAAGCCAAAAGGAATACATTCAAATTCAAACTGACCGAAGGGCGTTACAAATGAAGTACATTTTATTGACTCCTCTGCAATTTTCACATGATAGAACCCATCCTTTAGATCAAGCAAGCTAAAATATTTTTTATTACTCATGATGTTAATCTGATCTTCGATAACAGGTAAAGGGTAATTATCTCTAATGATGTGTTTATTGAGAGTTCGGAAATCAATGCACATTCGAGGTTCTCCATTCTTCTTCTTAGTAAGAACAATGGGTAGGGCATACTCTGAATTACTCGCGCTTATATGCTTCTGCTTTTTTAAATTATCTAATAATTCCTTTACTACATTTTTTTCGGAAAAGGATAAGCAACGCGTTGAGGAGTGAAAAGGCTGATGTTCTTATAGTGAAATTTTAAGCTCTACTTTTGCTTTCGGATCTTGCGGCCTTTCTGCCGTTATGTACTCTACTTGAAACAATTCTTTAACTTTATTTTGATAAACAGTATCTATTTCTGTATTAATTTCTATACCCGCACATTCCTCTTCGCTTATCCCCTCCACGTCTACGTTCAAAACTTTGTTCGCTGCCTCTTCGACAAATTTTCGCTTTCAATAAATTTTAAGCCAAAACATTTGAGGGCATCTCGCCGAACAAAACAGGTGCATGCATCGTACCATCATCCACAACCAAAAAATTTATTTTACGGATCATACCTTTCATTTTAGCCGTCACGACTAATGCACCAAACGCTTTCAGCTTCGAGCTATTGATGCCAGCATATTGCTTACAATTTGCATCAAGCGATTTCACAAGGCTTGGTTTCACTAAACTTCTTTTTATTAAGCTCACTGCACTACCACTATCAAGGAGCACTCTAAACACCATGTTGTATAGCTCACCATCTTCGTCCAGCTGTAGCTCGAGCACCCGATGAAAATCGTCCTCTTTTTCGACGTTGGCAATCTGTTGGTCTGAAATTTCTTCCGCTTGGAACAGTTTCGGATCATGTGTTCAGTTGAACCACAAGACTAACAGGAACCCCTCTTCCGTATTTCCTGATCACATTGAACGGCTTGCGCAGAAGGACTTTATTGGGGCGTCTAAAAACATTTTCTTTCATTCCGTTAAAAGTCAATCCGTCGACATTTCTATATGCTCTGGTCTCGAATGAAACCAGGACATAGCTTTTCCTTTGAGTCTTGAGCATATGAGAACCCTCGTGACGTCATGTTTCAACCTATAAGCATCTTTGAGAAGAAGTCGAACTTGACGCTCCCATCCATCCACATTCTTTCCAATCCCATCGAACGTGCTTAGAAGTTCTCCTATGGCTCCGATGTTCACTTTTTGTCTTTCTCCAGTAACCAATGGCGATGCTCTTGTCCCATCAGATCCGCTACTGGGAACACTTCTGCGCAAGGATCCATCGTTACTTGCTGTCGGCATGTGAGGACCATTTTCTTCCAAAGGTAGTTCTCCTTCTTCTGAAAATTCTTGACGCGTTCCACCAGCTTGCATGATGTCAAGCTCGCGTCTCGCCTGTTCCAGCTGTCTTTTGGTTACTTCTCTCTGAGCTGTAGCTTCCTTCAAACTACTTTGATTCTGAGCTTCTTGAGCTTGTCGGGCTGTTGCACGCTTCAAATCCTCGATTTGTTGTTTGGCTGCTGCGAGTTCTTGCAGTAGGGTCTCGTTCTCCCTCACCACCAGCTCGAATTTGCCTTGTCCTCCATTTTGCACCGTAGCTTCTACCTCTGGCCGCTGCTGATATTCCTGCATCCACGATCCATCCGGATCATTCTCTTAAAAACGATTAATGAGCTCAGCCTTATTTCCTGTAGTGCTACATTCTCGAGATCTTGATATCTCCTTTAATTCGATTACCATAAACTCCTGCGGACTGGAAAGGATAGGGTTCTCTTCTCGCGGACCATCCATGTTGTCAAAACTCTATTGAAGACTACTTAGACTTTTGAACAATTCACTGACTTGATTGCCACCTACAATTAAGCCCGACACAGCGATACACCAAAAGAAAATCGCATCCACAGAATTACACTCACTCACCATGGCTGGATCCTTACACGAGCTCGTTAATCAATCGAAACCGAAACGGAAGCCATTTTGTGTACCGGACGCATCGCGTCTGATTCCGATGCCATTTCTGAAAACTGTAAGCTAATTTGTCAGGAAATTTCTAAATCCTACTCATGCGAACGCACCGTCAGGATGATGGAAACCAAATAAAATAAAGTCAAGGATTAAAATAAATATTACACTTTAATAAGAATATCAATTATTCCGGACTCCAATTACATTTAAAATTTGCTCTCTCCACTCTAGCAGGCTCTCTCTCTCCCTCTCCAGTTCGCGTGTCACGTTAAATATATGAATACCTAATGAATATCTTACAAAAATACCATTTTTTAATACTTTTTTATCTACCGTTATGAAAAAAAATAATTTAAAATATTAGAATATCAGACTTCATAGGCCAGAATTCCTTTGAAAAATACGCGAAATAGGGTGATTTTTCACACCAACATGTTGCATTTCAAGCACAGTAGTTAAACTTTCAACCAAGAAATAAATTGTACTAAATAATCTAAAGTTTTAAATAAAAATAATGAATTTTCAACAAAATATTTACATTTTAACGAAAAAAGTAATTTTAACTCTATCAATGTCATTACTAAGGACATTGTTGAGCTTGCAAGCGTAAGAGGCGAATTTTCAACAAAATAGTTACATTTTTAACCAAATGGCTAATATGTTGAACTTGGCTAAAGTGAGTGAAAATTCTGGTTATTTGAAAAACTGTGAATTTAAAAATGATTTATTTCTGCCAAAGAAATTGTAATATGATTAAATTAGCATAGTTTGATTCAAAAGTACGACCAATTTCTCAGAGGGAAATATTTATTTGAATTAAAGAAATATTAATTAAACATAAAAGTATAAATTTTCAACAAAATGTGTGGCTCTTTGTTCCAAATGTCTATGGCATGTAAAAGAATAAATATTTCTTTGAATTTTGTAAATGCGAAATGATACAAAAAATTTTTGCTTTTCAATCAATAAAATGTTTTTTAGACTCAACAAACTATTTCGATACCCATTATTCTTCAACCCTTAAATTAAAAAAATATCAAGCAAATTTACATGAACTATATTTTCTCAGCCTCAATTATAATGAAAGTTTTTATTATTTTACGTATTAAATTACAAAATTTAACTTATTAAAAAACTTGAGACTTAATTTTTCATTTTCAGGATTTTTTTGGTTGTATATTTTTGTTATTTCGCACAGAAAATTGTAATTGTAAAGCAGACTTCGTGAAAAATATTTGCCTTGAATAAACTAATTCAGTAGGGGACATCCCACAAAAAATTTCAAATATTTAGCAAACTTTTTTTCCTTCTGATTTTTTTAACAAAGTTTAAAAGAGATTTATTACATCCTTTTTGATTCAAAAGTGAAATACGTACTTAGTTAAAAGTTTATCTACTTTTTTAACATTTCATTCTTTTATAAATTTACCTCTTTTGTAACAAATTAGACATCTTTAATTAATTCTGATCTTAAAATTTACCGATTACTGGTCAAATAATAATCTTTAGAGAAACGAGAAAAAATTATTGGACAAGTAATCGGCAAAGTGTAGGCTCAAAGATGATTTAATTACTAATTATGATCGACATAAAAACATCAATACCCTAAATTTAACTTTTTCGTTGAAAATTCCATTTTTTTTAATTAATTTTTTTATATCAAATTTTGACGAGCCCATTTTTATTGCAAATTAACATTAAGTTAAATTTCAACTTTAAGGTAAAAAATTTATATATAGTTTTATTGCTGAGGATGCAACTATTCCTTTTATAAACAAATTTTTTGAAATTTTTTGGTCAAGATTGAACTTTTTGGTTGAAAATTAAATTTTTCTTTTTCGCATTCAATGACCTTCGAAAAAAGCATCCTTTTAGCTTCTAAACTTAACTACTTGGTTCAAAATTAAGCAGTAAGGTTCTTTATACTATTTTGTTGAAATGCAACAAATTTTCACTTTTAATCTTCAGAGTTTAAAGTGTTACATATTCAATTCAATATGGTATTTACAATTATTTTATTTTAAAGAATTCATTACACTATTATTCTTCTCTTTCCGGAAAAAGTCACTACAAAATTTATAAAAAGAATTGTTTCTTATCGAAGGAATTAATTTCATGAATAATTTTTTTATAAAAAAATAAAGTTACATGTAAGTGGAATACAAATAATCGTAAAAAATAGGAGAGCCTATTATATTCTTGAATTCTTAATTGTAGGTTTCCGCAGTGCAATTTTTTTATATCAAAATTATGGTGGTGTCCTGGAGGTAAAATTATTATAAATAAATTATTATAAATGTATAATAATACTTTTCAAAAACTATTTGCATGAGTGAATAGAACAGTACTCATTTTTGTTTCTGAAAAAGACTGGATGGTACATTGCCGAAATATTTAAGTCATAGGAAATGTGATATATTAACATTTTATATAATTTGTAATCAACATTTACTTGTAGCATTTCAAGAAGCTTCCTATGAAAAATATTTTATATTTTAGTTTTACATTTTCTTAAATGGTCTGTAGAAATTTGATTTACAATATCTAGTATAAAATAAACTAAAATTAGATAATTTTGGCCCTCTGGAACTTTCTCAATTTCCTTTGCGGGTCTGGCAGGAAGAATAGCACTGGCAGGAGAATGTTCTCTGTCAGAAAAAAGAGGAAGATTGGCCGCCACGAGGAACAATAAAAATAGGGCGCAATTAGGAAAACAACCGAACTATAAAGTTGATATCATATTGACGTTTCAATAATAATTAAAAAATAAAAATATTGGTTTGCATAAAAAATTTTAATTATGCAAATGCAGAAAGGAATTAATCATTATAAATCTGCAGAAAGCTTTCTTCTGCTAAAAAAAACAGAAAATAATTGTCCTCCTTGGACAAAAATAAAAAACAGGAAAGAGAGATGAGAAGGTGACCAACCAAATCCAATTCCTTCTCTTTTCTTCTTTCATTCGTCTTTTTTATTTTTATTATTATCAAATGAAAACAACAAAAAATTTTTTTAAATAAATAACAATGTTTTGGAACTCATATATCACCCTTATCAAGTGAAACCAAAACTAAAATATGGAATAAAATAAAAAAATGAAAAAAAACCGAAGCAGACAGGAACAGCACTAACACCACGATACTCTCTTCCTGACACCGGAGGGAAGGGGACTTCCCTCCGGTGGTTCAATTATTGGACTTTAAATAGGATTTTATATTTGATGTTAACCTCATTTAGATTTCTTTAATTTTTATACATTATAATAAACTCTTTAAACTTCCACAAATGTTATATATCGAATAAAATTATGCACAAATTACATTCTCACAGCATCAGACATTTTGAACAGTAAAATTTAAAATTTTGCAAGTTGACTGGAAAATATATATTTTTTTAAAATGAAAATAAAAAATTGAATTAAAACTAAACTAATTTAATATTCATCTGCTTACATAAAAATTTAACTATTTCGGTGACAAATTATTTTATTTGCTTACAAACTTATTTCTTTAACTCAAAATGAAGCTATTTTTACATTCTCATCAGAGTATGTATTATATTTGTGTAGAGTTTGACCCCACCACAGTTTTGATCAACAGTCTATATTACGAGACCATCTAAACCAGGAAAACATATTTTTACGGATGTGTCTTTAAGATCGTTAGTTAGCTGTTTTGGACAAAAATTCGAAAAGTTAAAGAATTTTCAAAAGTTGTGCGGTTTTTTTCCAAATTTAGAAATTGTTCTCAGAAAGACGAGCAATTTTTACCAATTACTTTTTTGATTGAAGAAAAATTATCAAAGTCATAGAATTTTCAAAATCGAAATAAATAAAAAAATAAAAATATAAAATTAGACGAAAGTTGACCATTCAAAAAAGAGCTAAAAATTGATTTTAAAGTATTTTTTATGAAACATATAGCTTTAGTTTTATTTGTAAAAAATAAAATAAAAAATAAGAAAATTAAATTTCTTCCAAAGATAAGCAAATATTTGTAATTATAATTTTTTTATAGAATTCGCAGTTTTTGTTTTATTCAACAGAAAAGAAAATGAAAATTTCAAAAATGTAAAATTGAACTTTTTGAAAAACGACACTAGGTACAACAAAAATTAATAGACAAAAGTTGTCGAGCCAAAAAATTTCAACAAATTTGTTGATCCTAATTTTTCGATAGGACTAGTGGATTTTATTTTATTTGTACAAAATAACACTAATATAAAAATAAAAATAATAAAAATGAATGCAAAATAATAGATACAATACATTTGATATAAGATTGCTGAATATAATGTAGAGCAGTTCAGATTTTGTACAAAATCAAGTGTGAAGCAAGAGACACGTGATGTGAATATTTTCGTTAAATCCCAAGGTGCTTTAACAAAAGAGAATTCACGATCAACAAATTACAATTGTCGATGCTCTGTGTTTTAGTTTTAAAGCGTCTGTGCGTAAATATGGGAGAAATATAAAGAACGAGTGCCTATCACGAGATAAATATATTATCACGCAGGCCGTCTATCAGTTTCTAAAAGAAAACTTGACTGACGGCTCACGTTCCACAATTTTCAATTTCGCAGGGCTTCTGTATCAGGAGGGTTGCCCAAAATGTTTTTTAGAACATGTGAAGATTTTCTTGAGATGATATTTATTTCAACTTAAGATTTCAGAACGCGATGGGTTTTATAATGAATTCAATATAGTATTTACAATTATTTTACATGAAATAATTAATTCCCCATTACTATCTTCTTTTCGTGAAAAATCAATAGGTAATTTCTAAATAGAATGTTTTCAATAGACAAAAATAATTCCGTAAATAAATTTAATAAAATTTTTTTACAAGAAAAATAAGTTAATATTTAGGAAGAATACATTATAAATCTATCACAATAATTCTGTAAAACTATTTGGGTGAGTGAATGAAAAGAACTTTTTGTCCGACCCCTTCTTGAAAACGTGCTATTGCATGCACGTGAAGCAGGCGTAATGCGGCCGCCTGCAGCCCAGTGGCCTTCGCACATGCGCCATTCGCCGCCGGGCCAACATAAAACTTTACGCCCGCTAAACATGCACAGCACCCTGCAAGTGTGACGCCCGAAAGGAGTGGTAATATCATATGATGCCAATTGAAGCATTTTTCTTTTTAACCCTTTTATAATAAAATATTTACGAAAGGGAAAAGGGGAAAATATTAAAATGAAAATAGGGCAGGGAAAACAGAAAAGGGGATTAGGTAAAAGGAAAAGGGAAGACGAAAATGAGTAACTGGGAGTGATCAAATGGAAATTAAAAGGGGTAAATTGAGAAAAGGGGAAAAGAGAAAAATAAAAGGCGAGAGTGAAGAATGGGAAAAAGAACCAGGGTAAACAGAACGGATAAATAGAGAAAGGGGAAAAGCAAAAGGGTGAAAAGGGAAATGAGAAACGGTAAAGGGGAATGGGAGAAATATAAAGGGAAGGGGGAAATGAGAAAGGAAAAGGGTAAAAATGAAAAGGGGAGAAGGAAAAAGGCAAGGGGAAATGGGAAAAGGAGAAAAAGATTAAAGGCAACGGGGAGATGATGAAAAGGGACAGGTCCAAAGGGGAAAAGGAAATCGAAACAGTAAAAGGGAATGGAGGGATGGAAAAAGGAAGAAAAAATTAGAAACCGGAAAAACGGATAAGGAGAAGGGGAAATGAGAAAGAAAAACGCGGAAATGGGAAAGATAAAAGGAAAATGGGCAAAATAGGAAACAGGGTAAAGGATACGGGGAAAAGGCGGAACTGGTGGAAGGGTATAGGGGAAACGCTAAATTGGAATGGGTATAAGGGTAAGGTAGAACGAGAAAGGGGAACGGCTGAAAATTGAAAATGGGAAAGGAAAAGGGGAATAAGGAAAAACGAGTTTTCAATGAGGGTAGGACAAACAGTATAGTGTGAGTTAAGGGCGTAGAAAAGGCTATTTACCTCTTGTGACTGCCGCCTACGCTTCGCTCGGCGGCAAGTACACACTAGTCAAAATAGCCTTCGATAAACAATGTTCTATTTTTTCTTAACAAGACTGTGTGGGACATTTTTGAAAAGTTAAATCATACAAGCCATGTCAAATTAATATTTTATTATCATTTGCAATCACAAGGTACTTTTAAAATTTTAGAACGAGTTCGGAAGATAAACTATTTTATATTTTAGTTTTACATTTTTTTCTGATGTTCTGAATGATTTTTTTTTACAATATCTAGCATAAAATTAACTGAGATAGGACGGCGGAGGCCTACTGGAGTTTCTCTGATTTCATCTGGTGTCAAAAAGGTAATTACACCGCTTTCCATGTTTATTTTTGCCCGTGCTTCACTTCTAGTGCGACGATTATGTACATATATTCCAGAAAGAGCATTACTGCTCTCGAATATTGCGAAGACGTCACCATTAAATGTTGATAATACAACTTTTTCTTGGACTGGCATGAGCCTAAACTGATTCTGTCCTACCAGAATTCTTATTAGTTTATCCGCAGGAAAAGTGTATCTTTTAACTCCAAACAGTCGGTGTGGATTTTCTTTGTTACGAAGCCGCATAAATTCAATTTGGTCAAGTCCGTATCCAAGTATATTTGAAAGCGAAAGCGTAGAGCGAGACCTTGACCTGGCAAGAAGATTGGATTTGGCAGGAGACTGAGATCTGGCAGGAGAATATGATCAAACGAATTTAAAATCAATTCATGAATCATTGAAATCAGATAAACAGACGTAAATAAAAGTAGTGAACAAGAATGGAAAAAAATTCAGAAGAATTCAAAATGAATTGAAAAGTCGTTAGGGCGAAGTAAAAAAAAAATGGAAATACAAAACAGATCAATTGAATTCAGTGGATTTCAAGGAAATTTCAGCGATCTGAGAGTGGATTGCAAGAAATTCTAAAATATTCTATGGAATTTAGAAATCCTCGAGTTCTATGTTTTAATTTATTATTTAGTAAATTAATCTTTCTTATTCTTTTTTACATTAAAATTAAACTTGTTGGATGAGGATTCTTGAGCTTTTTTAATAATTCGTCTTTTGTGTTAGTAAATTATTATTTCTGATTAAAAATTCATTTTGTTGCGTTAAAACTTCAACGTTGCTTTTTGGTTGAGAACTCTTGAATTGTATTAAGAATTCGTCTTGTCGGTAGTAAATTAATCTTTTTGTTTCAAAATTCTTCTTCTTTACTTTTAAATTAATCTTTTCGGATGAGAATTATTGAATTTTTTAATAATTCCTCTTTTTTGGTAGTAAATTATTCGTTGTTTTTAACTTCTTTTTTAGATAAAAATTCCATGTTTTTCGTTCAGAATTCTTGAATTTTGTTAAAAATTCGTAATTTTTTGTAGAAAATTATTCTTTTGTTTGAAAGCTTATATTTTTAGTTGCAAACTCAACTTTTGGCTTGCGAATTCTTTAATTTTATTAAAAATTTTTCTTTTTTATAGAGATTTTAGCTTTTGCTTTAAAAATTTATTTGAAACTTCAACATTTTCGTGGCGAACTCTTGAATTTGATTAAAAATTCGTTTTTTGGTATTAAATTTATCTTTCTGTTTATGAATGTATTTTTTAGTTAAAGCTTCAACTTTTTGGCTAAAAATTCTTGAATTTGATTAAAAAATGGTCTTTTTTGTTATTAAATTAAGCTTTCTGTTTAAAAATTTATCACTTATTTGGAACTTCAACTTTTAGTTTGAGAACTCTTGAATTTGATTAAAAAATCGTACTTTCTGCTACTAAAGTAACCTTTTTGTTTAAAGTTTCTTTTTCAGTAGAAAATTCAACTTTTTGGTTCATGATTACATTTTTTTAATTCTTCATTTTTCGTCGTAAATTAATTTTTTGTTGTTGAAAATTTATGTTTTTAGTTAAAAATTAAAGTTTCTGGTTCAGAATTCTTGAATTTGATTGCAAGTTCTTCATTTTTATAGTAAAGTTATTTTTCTGTTCAAACATTTTTTTTTAGTTAACACTTGAACTTCTTGTTTCAGAATTATAGAATTTTATTAAAAATTCTACTTTGTTGGTAGTAAATTAATCATTCTATTTTAAAATGTATTTAAAAATTCCTCATTTTGGTTGAGAACTATTGAATTTTATTAAAAATTCTTAATTTTTGGTATTCAATTAATCCTTTTGTTTACA
Source organism: Acraspis erinacei (assembly GCA_035041075.1). Lineage (NCBI taxonomy): Eukaryota > Metazoa > Arthropoda > Insecta > Hymenoptera > Cynipidae > Acraspis > Acraspis erinacei. The sequence goes on along the minus strand of JAWWLR010086973.1, from coordinate 1,696 downwards.
ACTTCTTTTTTAGTCGAAAATTCTAATTTTTTGTAGAATTATTTAGTTCTGTTCAAAATTCTTCATTTTTGGTAGTAAATTTATCTTTCTGTTCGAAAATGTACTTTTTATTTGGAACTTCAACTTTTTGGTTGAGCACTCCAGAATTTTATGAAACCTTCGTTTGCAAATTTATGTTTTTAGTTGCAAAACTCAACTTTTCAGTTGAGAACTCTGGAATTTTATTAAAAATTCTTACTTTTTGCTATAAAATTAACTTTTTTCATCAAAACTTGATATTTTTTATTATCCAGTTTTTGTATGTATTAATATTAAATAAATTATCATAAGAATAGTTACACTTTCAAACAAAGTGATGAATGTTCAACTTGAATAGTAAAATTTTTAACCTAAAACATTAATTTTTAAAGAAAACAGATTTATTTTTGACCAAAAAGTGGAATTTTAAACTAAAAAATATAAGTTTTCAACCGAAAATTGAATTGGTAAATTTTAAGTTAAAAAAATCATTTTCCAACACAAGAAATGTTAACAAATTATGAATTTTTAACAAAATTGATAAATATTTAACTGGAATATTTGACTTTTCAAACAAAATGATCAATTTTTAAGCATAAAATTATTTTATACCCTAAATGACGATTTTTCTACAAAATAAATTAATTTTCTACTAAAAAAAAGATAAATTCTTTGCCTCAAATTGAAGAGTGGAATGTTTAGTTAAAAAAATTAATGTTCTACCAAAGAGATAAATTTTTACCAAAATGTTATACTAGTTACGACAATTTCATTTTCAGTGAAAAAAAAAACAATTTTTAAAAAACTGCAGAATGTCCAAAAAATTATGAATAATAAATAAATTCTCAAAAAAATAATTAAATTTTTATATAAAGTCATGAATTATCAATACAAAATTGAAAAATTAAATTTTCAGATACGCAACAATTAATTTTACTAAAAAAAAAAACATTTTTCCAACAAAGTCATAAATTTACAACTAAAATTATAAATATTTAAATCGAATACTAGAATTTTCAATAAAAAAGATGAATTTTCAAGCAAGAAGATTAATTTTTACAAAAAGGACGAATTTCAATTAAAAAAGCTCATTTTAAAAACAAAAATTTAATGTTTAAATTTTCAGTTAAAAAGTTAATGCTAAACCAAAGAGATGAATTTCGAACTAAAACTGCGTAATATTTAATTGGATTAATTACATTTCCTGTCTAAGAATTTTAATTGTCAAAAAAAAAATTTCAACAAAATAATTGAAGACTAAAATGACGAATATTTAACTGGAGTACTTGAACTTTTAACAAAAAGATGATATTTTTAAAGAAAAAAATAATTCTTTATCCAACATTGAAATAGTTGAATTTTTAGTATAAAATATTAATGTTGACTTCCTATTGATTCCTATGATCCTGCTGTTTCTTCTTTTTGCTGTTTAGACACTCAAATTTCTCTATAATTTTTCCCATTTTCAATTATTTATTATGAAACAAATAAACAAACAAATTTTTGTGCCATACAAAACAACCCATTGATACGTTTGTAGGTTATGTAGGTTATACTTTTAATTACGAGATTGTGTACCGAATTCATTTACTTATCAGATTTGATGTTGATAATACTTGAAACGCAGGTCTAAACCATTCCATACTGGGGGACATTCAAACATTTTGTGTTTACAACT
>JAWWLR010086126.1:1592-18408 GCA_035041075.1 Acraspis erinacei | reverse complement strand
TCTTCAAGACATTTGGTTTAACTTTAACGCTATCATTCTTTAACTCCATCATTGGATCGTATTTTTCTCTCCAAGGTAATAGGCGTGTGCTTCTTTAATAATGGTTTTCCTTTCTTCTATAGTTAATTCTCTGGCTTTATTAAAACATGCATGGAATCCTATTTGGGGGTTATAATTAGATAGAAATTGTAACATCTCCAAAAGTATTACACACTTACCCCTAGTAATCAAAAACATTTTAAAAGTGGGAAAACCGAAAAACGGAATTTAAATACGTTTTTAGAATGTCTTAAAGACGTTTTTAGGACGTAAGGTTTAAAAGACGTTTTTAGAACATCCAAAAAAACGTTCTATGTCAGGCCAAAAACATTAGTGCCCACTGGGATATAATACGTTCCCCAAAAAATACCACTAACTCGTACAGACCTATCCCTCGTGATCAAAAGCGTTTTAAAAGTAAGGAAACACCCTGGAAATATATAAAGATGATTTACGGCTCCAAAATAATTTGTTTTTAAAATTAATGAGCAAATTTACCTCTCATTATAATTTTCCCCAAAAACTAGCCTTTAGCTTGAGTGTATGCAGCAGAGTTCATATATACATGTACATATAGGAACTTCGCTGCATACGTTCACGTGGAAGGTTAGTTTTTGGGGGAAATTATAATAAGGGAAATTTTCAAGTTTCAAGTAATTAGTTTAGGGTTCTAAATCACCATTACATTGTGCAAGGTGGTTTTTACACTTTTATAACGTTATTGATCGCGAGGGGTAGATGTATACGTCGTAGGTGCAGCTTTTGGGAAACGTATTATATGTCATCGGGGAGTAAACAAAGAACAAAAAATATCAACTAACAGTGGTTTTTGAATTTTATTATTTAAATACTTTTTACATACATATATGAACTCCTCTGCATAGTTTTACGTGGAAGGGTAGTTTTTGGGAAAAATTAGAATGAGAGGGAATTTTTCAAGTGTCAAGTAATTAATTTGGAGCTCCGAAGCATCTTCACATTGTTCAAGGTGGTTTTCCCACTTTTAAAACGTGTTTGATCACGAGGGGTAGGTGCATCCGACTAATGGGTAGTTTTTTAGGAAATGTAATACATATATATCATCAGAGAGCAAAAAGAAAGCAAAAAAATCTCCCCTAATCTAATTCGCTTTTGTAGCGGCGCTGAGTGGACGGACATTATTATCGAACGGATTATTGATTTTCTTTACTATGTCTGTCCAGGTTGAGTCAGTTGAATTTTTTTCTTTAAGGAACACATAGGCCAGAGGACACCGTTAAGGTTGTACCGGCACAAGCCTAAGGATCACAATAGTTATATAGCCATCGATAGCTCTGCTCAATGTATAGTGCCGTAGAATTTACTTTGAAAGAGCTTGTTAGCATGTTCTCTTTGTCGAAGCGCATGTTCTGCTTCCAGTAAACCACTTTTGAACACTAAATTTTTTTGCGGCACGGTATAAAAATACTGCAGCATTGACGAACTCATGTTGACTAATCAGTTTCATTAGAGAATCTTGGATTTGGGTGATGAACCAGCACCCAACCAAAGTCACTAGCCCCTTCTTAGACGCAGAGTGATAGGTGGAAGTCGGGGTACGCACATACAGACAAGGATACCGAGGCTGTTTTTAGATTCTAGAATGCCTCTTCCTGCTGGTCCGCTCAAGAGAAATGATACTTTTTCTTGGATAGACGAATCGGCTCAAATCGGCTCAAAGATTTGAGCGTATTTCTTGGTGAATCTCCTATACCACAACGTAGGTCCTACGGAGCCTCTGACTTGATTAAAGTAGCTGGGGCGAGAATATTCTAGCATTGGGCGGACTTTATCATTGTTTACTATCAATCTATTTTTAATCTCCTTGAACCCTAAAAACTGGACTTCCGTGTGAATAATGGTTCATCCAATGGTTTGCTCCAACTACAACAAGTGCTCTTCAAAGGTTTCAGCGACTATAATTACGTCTTTCAGATAGGCAAACACATGTCACCTCAGATCCCGGTGATGAACTTGTCCATCAACCATTAAAAGTTTGCTTGAGCCCTGGTAAGACCAAACGGCATGTGTGTCAACTGTCACAGCTATATTGCTGGGACACTAAGACCCGTCATTGGCTTACTATCTTCACTTAGAGGGATCTGGTGGTAAGCCTTTTCAAATCTAGGGTTGAGATGTATCGAGAGGAATTTAAACCGTCCAGGACTTCCACTATAAACGGAATCGGATAAGCGTCTTTATTCGACACCCCGTTAACTTACAGGCTCATATATTTTCTGCTTAACTCGCGAGACAATGCCGTGAGTTCGCAAATTAAATTGCGCGAATGACAATAGGTAGGTCTCCCTTCCTGCTTCAAGATTTGAAACTGAAGGCATAAAAGGAGTGGCATCGACTCTGAGAAGGCCCTCCCTTAGTAGGTTCCCTGGAAAGAACCTAAACCGTCAGTTCGCATAATCTGACCGTGTTTGGTGCAATTTGACAAAACTTGGCCCATCTTGCATGACATCTTCTTCAACCGTGTCAGAGTCACCCGAATTGTAACAAGTTGGTTCGGCCTTTAGTTGGACTCTCCATCTTGGAGGTGGAGTCCCTCGAGTAGAGTCTGGCTTAGTTGAGGTCTCCGCCAATCCGTTCTTACTATGATTCTCGACTTTATTGGTGTTGAGACTGGATTTGTTATTATTATTATTATTTATATTTGGATTACCGTTCCCCCATTTAGGCTTATCAACTAAGGAGGTATTGATGCCTAATTTATTAACCAACTTGATCAACACACTCACCAAGTATTCCCACTTCTATGGCAAGTAGTGTTAACTGATTCTAATCAGAAAACTCAAGGTGGTGAATAGACCTTTAAGGAATAGGCCTGAGATTAGAATGCGCCCTATCCACCTACTCTTGCGGTCCTTTCATCAGGGCCTTGAAAACGTCAGCGTAATTTAGCTAAGATGAATGAGATCCCTATAAATAATTCCTCGTTCGAGAGGCCTGAGAGTACTCACCCGTGCTCTACCTGATTAAAAAATTCTTCGCACTTGTTTCGATATCCTCACTGAAGACGATTCCCCATTTCTTCACGATCAAGTCAACCGTTCTATGCTGTAAACTATTATTTGAAGCCTGGAGTAAAGTGGGCCTTCGGCCTTCAGACGGTATTTCAATAGTGGCTTGCGAATATGAAGGGTCAAGCCTTTCTGATCCGACCGCAAGAGGCATAGAAGCGACAACGTTTGCCCTACAGCAGGTGATACCCCTGAAACACTAAGAGTTGTATGGTGGGACGAAAAAATATTATTTAGCCCCGAGGTGGCTCAACGATATTCTGGAATGGCTGAGTTCTACTCCTATCGTACACCGAAGATAGCGCGAATGGACTACTATCCTAAATGGTGATTTTGCGGTAATTGTCACATAATGAATTGGGCCATATCCCGTTACGCGGCTATCAATTTGCCCCATATTGTGCAAATGAGAGTGAGGGTCGAGGTCATTACCGATTGCGTATAATAACACACGTATGAAGTGATAGTAGCCGAATAGTGAGGACTAGTAGTTCCGCAAGTGTAATCGTCGGTCCACAATATCGTCCTTTTCAGGGACCGTATGACTCGAGCCTTTAAGTCTCTAAGGAGGCGCAGATGTGTCATGCTTCCTTTCGCCAAAGTTTCGTTCATTTTTGACTATACATCCTTTAAGAATAAACTGGTTATGAAGACATTCATGATTCAGTATTCTGCAACCACCGTCACGGCATCATATGCAGATTCACGGAACAAAAGATTTAAGGTGCATGCTTTTTTTATTTTCATAAGCTTTTGCTATCCGATATCGTAGAATTTTGTCCAATCGTTCGAGCAATGCAGAGTGACCTTATTCTTGACCATGATCATGAATACTAATATATCTCTCGCTGAATTGGCGAACCTAAGATAGACCACAGCACTGAGTCATTTCGAAAACGTCTTCAAGTCCGTGAACCTCACAATCCACCATCTTCGATGAATGTCTCAGCCATCTGGGTATAACGATGGATGACGGCATCACAAGTTTATTCCTAAACCTCACCCAAGGGGTCTCAAAATAAACTAGTAGTGGCTGATACCGATCTATCTTGAGTCTCCATAAACTCTGGATAAAAATCTAGGATCTGAACGTGACCGGTAAGAACGACCCAAGTGTGTCAAAACTACGCGCTGCCTCCAAAAATACACTCATTTTCGTCCTTGGTCCATTCTCCGACAATGGTTGGAATTGTAACCCAAAACAAAATGAAATCGGTTTCTATAGAATTCCTAATACTCGAAAGCCAGGTTGCTGTTCCAATTCACATGAAGTCGATGTTTCACGAAACGCGATGGTGATTCCTAGGAGAACTTCTTCTTCATTCTTGAGCCAGATCTTCCATACGAAGCCGCCCGCCTTTAGAAGGGTACTCAATTTTCGTTCTTTTTCAATAGCTGTCGTAATATCATCTACTCCAGATAGCAAGGCATCCACATAGATTTTGTCCATCAAAATTCCTGTAGCTGAAAGGACGCTTTCAACCTTATCGTATGACAGTTGATTTAATGTACAGATAGATTAATGTTGTCAATATATTAGACCGAAACTCGCTATACACAGATACATCTGACATATACGGAAGTACGGTCTGGTGACCAGTTCCATCGGTGTCCGATAAGCTGATTTGCTACAATTTCTTAAGGCCTTAAACCGATCCTTAATTAATTAAACATGTGATAAAAATTTGAAACAAATATGTCCAATATGGCGACCTCTGGAGCGGTACGTGCGCTTATTTGAGAGCTGGAGGAACTAAAATCGCTAGCAGCCGTACGGGTGGGATATTAAAAAAAAATTATTATACCGTTAAGCCATTTTCTTTTCGGAGAAGGCATGAGTCACTCGATGAGAAGGGGAGTAATTTGAGGAAGGAGATTTCGATTTTTTTTATTGATATAGAATTATCATTTATTTTGTTTAAGTAACACTTTCCTTCCTCAGCACTGCTCCGACACAGGTTGCTGACAAATTTCTCCAGCAATTAAGCCGAGTGAAGCCTCAAAAAGTCGTGGCATAAAGTTCTGTGGCTTCTTTTCTATTTTCTAATTTGGTTTTTATTCACATATTCTTACCATTCTTTCCGCGTCTGCATCTGGGTACCCTGCCATTTACTATACCTTGATATACTAGTTTCGTTAGTCATTCATCTTTCATTCTCTCAACATACCTTAACTATCTTAATCGATTCCTTTCCGATGTAGAAACCAGTATGTCTTCTTCATCCCATTTTTTGATAATTATGTCGTTACTCACTTTTTCCATAAGTATTTCCCGCAGATTCGGCGCAGGAATTTCAAGCCAATCGCGTTAATTTGACTCTTATCATTTTCTTAGTAGGTCCATACCTCGCTACTGCATAGCACAGTTGGTAAAAATAGAGAATTACGTATTTCCATTTTAGGTTTATTTAGTATTTTTATATTCCTGATATAGGGACCTGCTCTACGGATAACCTTCTAACCCTCGTTCATGCGCCTATCAATAAGATATAACATTGATATCAAATCATATTCCATCACATTGTGTAACACTGTATCATATTCCAAGACACTATATGATACTGCATCACATTATATGGTATTGTATCACATTGTATAATATTTTTTAACATTGTATTATATCGTATGAGATTGTTTGATATTTCATAAAATTATTTTATGATGTAAGAGGGTCATTTGAAAAGTTTCCGGCCTTACTGGCAAAAATTCCTGGTACATTCAAGTTCTCTTGCCAACCAATAGATGGCCTTTACATATTTATACCATACAAATTTCAAGTCATTCCGTGGTTTCAAGTTTCAAGTCATTCCGCGCCATGACGCGGTTATACATTTTATAATAGTGTATTATATTTTATGATTCATTTTAGTATAATATGATACTATATGGAAATATATTATATATTTATAGCGCTTTTAGTGATTCATAATAAAAAAAGAGAGAGAGTGAGTGAGCGGGGGAGGGTGAGAGAGGGGATCGTGCTGTCAACCGTTTTTTCAATTCACTCCCAGTCAGAATTCACTACCGGCCCAACAGAAGGAGCATTTTAGATAGATGGAGCCACCAGTTAGTTATCCGGAAGTGGATAACTGCTCGGTCGGTAATGTAGATCACTGTCATGGATCCATGACCGAGCCGGTAAAGCGAGTCCCTGTTTTACCATGCATGAGGTTCAAGCTGGAGCAGGCAGATGGCGCCACTGTTTTATATGTTTACTATATAGTTCAAGCTGTGGCCGCCAGATAGCGTTCTTGGTAGGATTCCCCAGAGTTATCGAAGCTTCTGGAAAGATGGTTGGACAAAGTGAGCTAGGGGTGGGGATGTTTCTCGAAGCTTGTAGAAAGTGCGGCTAATATTACCATATATGCAATACACGTATATATTTCTTAATACCTGATAGTACCATATATGTAATACTCCTATATTGCAAAATGCCTATAGCTTGCACTAAGCGATTAGGGGAGGAGGTGGGAGGTTTCTCGAAGCTTCGAGAAAGCTCAACCATAGATTACCGCATACGTAATATTCGTGTATATTGCAAAATGTCTATACTTTGCATTAAGTTGTAAAAAAACAGAGTGCAGACATATATTTCTGTCTCACACTGCACACAGAACAGTTTCAGCATCACGCTGGGAAGAAGTACTGAACTTTATATATTTAATCTACATACAAGTTTTATTCGCCTTTTCGAATCTTCCCGCGGTTGTCGGTACATTTGCAGTGCTGTCAACATACTCTGCGCTGAGCAAGCGAGAAATATATATCTAAACTCTATAGTTTGCCAGAAACCTCTATTTTTTTCCAGAAACCTCTATTTTTGCCAGAAACCTCTCAGGTGGTTAGCAATAGAGGAGTATGACATTTATATGAATAGTGCCCATAGGTAAAATGCCCATTTACCTAGCGTCGATGGAAATAATGTTGTATTTACACATCTGTGAAGTGGCCACCAGTCAGCAGAAAAGTCATAAGAGTAAAAGAGATAGAGAGTACTTTTCCTACAAGTTACCGCTTTCTGTCTATTTTACTCTTATGCCTTTTCTGGCTGATGGAAAAGAGGGCGCGCGGAATATGGTTGCTCAATACAGTTTTGAGATGCACGAGGATGCGGAATGAATTTATATGATACTTATGGATTCGCAATATAATGGTTCATGTCTAGTAGGTTTCTATGATACATATGGATGCGCAATGGGCAACTTTAGTACTTTTTGGATGCGTTTTAGCATTTTACAGTCCGTAGAGGTGCAGAGTGTAAATATATGTTACCAAAGGCTGCACAGGACACTTGTATGGCAGCAAGGCTAAGTGTTAATGTTTTGATGAATTCCGTAATACGGTTCCGTTCTCAGCTAAATGCAGGTTCATATATTTTCTAAGATAATGGTTCATATCTGTGCCAAGCTAATGGTTCATATTTGTGCCAGGATACCGCATTCGATAAGTGCCCACTGCTAACAGATGGCACCATTACTTTTTTATTAAAAGTACAAATTTTCATGCTTGTTTCATGAAAAACTGTTAAATTTATATGGCTTGTTATATTCACATAGTATTGGAACCGATTCTGGTATTTGTTTTTATGTGTTTCTTAAGGAATTATGAGAATAAATACAAGTATGGAGCCATCCATAGAAGAACAATATGAGCACAAATGAACATACATATGCAGATACAAGTACAAACACAAACACGACGCTCACATTTTTGTGTGCGAACTGTTTCAAATTTTCTACACAAACAAGTACACCCCTTCTATGTCTAAAATAAAATATAAAAGTTGAGAATAGTCTTTCTTTTTTAGTAATATTCAATTATAGATTAAATGTTATCCTTAACCACAGTTTTCTAGTTCTTTTGGCGAGAAAGTTATTCTCAAAAGTCGAAAGGAGATTTGTAGAAGTATTTTTGTTATGCAAAAAGCTTAGTTTCGAAAAAAAGTCGGTTACCCAGTTCTGCACGACAATCTGCAAAACCTTCAAATATTAAAATATTTCATAATATAGCTCACATTTAAACAGTTTTACAAAAACTTTCAATAGTTTCAATAATTGTTAACTATATTTATCGGGATTCTTTTTATTAAGAGATTTGTTCATGATTTTAATCGAAATTAAGAGCAGTAATGTCTCAATATGATGTTAGGGTGTAAATAAACCATATTCCCTCCAATCATAGCGCTCTACTCATGGCAGTCACTTCAAGAAATAGCGTTTCCGTCAGAACGCGAGTCGCTCCCACAACTGGAAATACTGAATCTGTTTATACGACTGTGTGAAAATCAACCCATCGTTGCTTAAAATTTATACCCCATCGCTGTCATAAAGTTCTTTCGCTGAATTTCTAATAGATGTACTCATATCAATGTGGAAAGCGCGCGAAATTTGAATTCATCTCACCGTAGATTAAAGATAAGCAATATCGAAGTGTCTAAGGCGTTACTGGAAGAAACTGGTGATAAAAATATACTTTGATATGTAGCATACTGAATATATATCAATAATTAGGTATCTAATGATTTAAACTTTACTAGTATTTTCTGATAGAGACTTCCTGCAGTTTGGTCACTACTACTATTATCTTTTTATTATTTTTTATCATTTCTTGAGATTCTAGCAAGTTGAGAGGAGTAAAGTGATGAAAGTCACTTTCGTCATATTAGTTAAAGTTAACGGGAAGATTGTTTGCTTACTTGCATGAGTGCATATAATGCCTCTTCAGCATGCAAATGGCATTGAATCAATGAAAGTATAGTTCATATAGCAGCGCACTTATATATGCAACGAACCATCCCTACTATGATGATCCTATCAAGCTCTTTGACCGTCTGCGTTCACTCCTAAGCTTGCAGACTTCAGACACCGAGAATTATGGAAATGAAACCCTCTTTATTCTTGAGGAATTACATAAGACAGGTTATATGCATACATTAAATACATTGAGTGACCCACCGCAACCTGTTACCTTACCGTTACTTGACTTTGCTTCATCGTCACCCGAAAGTTTTCGCAAAACTGTTTAAATGTGAGCTATATTTTGAAATATTTTCATAATTGAAGGTTTGTAGATTGCAGTATAGAACCAGGTAACCCGTTTTTTATTTTTAGAAAGCAATCATTTTGCGTTAAAAAAATGCGTCATAAATCAAATACCAACAACCACCGCCACCCCCACCTCCACCACCAAAACCACCACCACCAGCCACAACATATATATGCCTATTGAACATTTACAAGTCTAATGTTTATTCAGTAGAAGTTTACAACTCTGTGTGTACTGTAATTGTTTTTAAATTATACATAAGGGATTTAAATTTTCGCGTGCTTTCCGCATTGCTATAAGTACACCTTTGACAAGCTTCAGGAATGGCATTTTATAACAGCATTGGGTTGTACACTTTCCTAAACGATGGGTTGATTTTCAAATTTTGCATGCTCTCAGCATTCTTAAAAATCTCGCTCGCTCAGCGCAGAGTACGTTGACAGAATTGCGCATGCGCCGACAAACGCGGGAAGATTCGAAACGACGAAATATACTTGTATGTAGATTAAATATATAAAGTTTAGTAATCCTTTCCAGCGTTATGCTGAAACTGTACTGTGTGCTGTGTGCGACATAAATATACGCCTGCACTCTGTTTGTTTTACAACTTAATGCAAAGTATAGACAGTTAGCAATATACACGATTATTACATATGTGGTAGTATATGGTTTAACTTTCTAGAAACTTCGAGAAATCTCCCACCCCTTCTCCTAATCGCTTAGTGCAAGGTATAGGCAGTTGGCAATAGAGTATTACATATATGTTAATATTAGGCCGAACTTTCTAGAAGCTTCGAAAACACCCCCAACCCTCTCCTCCTAGCCACTTAATGGGTGGGATAATGATTAAGCGATATATACGAGCATTACATATATGATAATATTAGTCGAACTTTCTAGAAGCTTCGTGAAACATCTCCACCCCTAGCTCACTTTGGCCAACTATCTTTCCAGAAGCTTCGAAAATTCATGAGAATACCCGCAAGAGCGCTATCTGGCGGTCACAGTCTAAACTATATAAATGGTAGAACAGTGGTTCTATCTGTCATCTCTATATTAAACTACATGCAGGGTAAAACAGGGACCCACCTTACCGTCTTGGTCATGAATCTATGACAGTGATTTACCTTACCGACCAACCAGTTACCGACTGCCGAGGAACTAACTGGTGGCACCACCTGTCGGGGGCCACTGGAACAACGTACTGGTGTTTCGGATCTCTCATAGGTATACTACTTACGTTTTAAAGTGTAGAATCCTCTCTGATTTGAAATGAATTCATTGTTTTGTTGATGATCAGAATGGGTGAAATACATAGTATTGCTGGTATCATCGCCTTTTGCTATAAGAAAGATATTCTCCTTTCATTTCCTTAAAAAGCTGATTATGTTTGTAGAAAAATATTCAAACTGTAATTTTTTTATATCAATTTTTCAAAGAATTGCCAAACAGAATCTCTTTTAAATTATTCCAAATAGAAGAATGAATTTCTTTCAAATTGTATACCTTAAAAATGGATTTAAATTGAATAATGCGTAGACATAACTTTTGTTTATTATATTGTTTATGATTTAATAATTTTTTTCAATTATTTCTTTTAAAAAATAAAATATCCTTTGTTATTAAATAAAAAACAAAGAGAAATAGTTAAAAAAAACACACGAATCGTTTTAACATTAGAAACATTTCGTTCAGAAAAATACGTCAATATCGATTTTTTCGAAGAACTAGTCAAATAAAACAAATTGGCTCAAAATTTTGCAGATTTTCCTGGTTCACTTTTAGAACTTATTACATCATGAATTTAAAATACCATTTTTTTAAATAAAAAATCGTTTAAAATTTTTCTAGGAATCGGGGGAAAATGTATCATTTGCTCAATCTTAATCTGAAATGTTAAAAAAATCATCATTTGGGTTGATAATCAATTGTTCTGTTAAATATTCGTTTTTTGTTCGAAAAGTAGTTTTTTGACGTACACATTCTCTGATTCCATTTTTTTAAATTGATCTTTTCTAGTTGAAAATGTAAATTAATTTTTTGACTCGACGTTTTTCTTTTCGGATGAAAAAGTCAGCTATTTTCTAAAAAATTCTAAATCTTTGGCCTAAAAGCTTAACCCTTTCCTTGAAAATTTGTTTTTTTGTTTAGGAAAATTAAATTAATCTTATATTGTTGCAAAATTATTATTCGAACGGAAAATGTAACAATCGAATTTTCGGATGAAGACCAGAGTGTCAAAAATCAAAATAATAAATTTAATACGAAGGATCATAATTGTAAAAATAAGTCCACTTTAACGAAGAATTGCTTCACTGGAGTTTTTCGGTCCTCGAAAATGTCTTCGAAAATGAAGTGACAGTTTTGAGTTTTCGCATTTAGACTTCGAATTTAAAATTACTGATCCGTAAAATCTGCAATATTGAATTCACCATTTTATTATTTTAATTTTTATTTCGGTTTTGAAATCGGCGACCCCAGAAACATTTAAATACTCTTAGTAATGAAATTCGCTTTGATTATAATAATGTATTCAAGGACAGATTTCTTCTACGTTAATTTAAAGACCAGATTTGACATCAGAAAGCAAAAATGTAACGACCCGACCCAGTTACCCTTTAGGATTTCTCTGGAGTTGAGTGCCGCGGCACTCAACCGCCATCCCTTTTCAGGAATGTTTCATTTATTTTTGCGGCCAATCATGTATTCAATTTACCCTCATCCAAGGGGTTACAACCCATATACGTTCAGTGAAAACTCTTTAGAATCTACATTTATTTTTCAGACATTAAATCATTTAGAATTAATGAAAATTGATTCGTAATCATACCAATAAAATAAGGAACTCAGTACTACACAAAAAACAAGTATCCTATGTTTATTCACTCAACCTGCATATTAATCACCCCGTACAAGCAATTTGTTTCTTATATATTACCTATATTGGTTTGTCTGCAATATGTATAAACAAACATAAATGCGGAATTTAAAATTTACATTCAATTATTATGGTGTCGCTATCTCGTTTATGGCGTCAAGGAAGTGAGCAAATTGGCAACGATACAGTACCTTCCATGAGGGCCTCAGGTAACGCGCACAGCCTCACCCACTACGATGCGTACATGGACGAGCACCTTCATTTCCCACTACTCGGTTTTCCATTTGCTATTGCAGTGAAAAACTCAATAGCCGCTTTAAGCCATAAATAAAGGAATCGTGTTTAATTTTTCTTTCTTTAGTGTTTTATTTTCCATCGCCATTTCAAATTGAAGCCGTTAGAAAGGGATTCTTTATCGTTTTGAGATTCGATAAGGTATCCCATTCACCATTGGTCTTTTATGGTAATAAATTTTGTTATTTTCTCGTGTCCTGTAGATTAAGGATTTCGGTCACACCCTACATGCCGGAAAGATTTTTGTAAATCTTTTATACCTATGCGGAATAACAAAACTGCGTATTTCGAACCCACCCGTCTCCACACGTGTTACAATTTCCCATGGGCAGGTTCAAAATTACCGATTGGGGAGATAAACATAAGGGATAACGCGAGGTCACCGTGTCGAATTCAATTCAAGGGTTCGATCACACCCTATTTGCTGGAAAGATGTTATGAATCGTTTACATTTCCCCGGTAGTGTCTAAATAGCGTATAATTACCCACAACGCTAGGTGACTTCGTCGATTGACGAATCTCGCTAGACTGGTATTTTTCGCAACTGAATCAATTGAGTGTATTGCACCACGAAATTTTATGTCTTTAGCCTATAGGTATTACTTAAATTTTGACTAATATCGAATTCCTCTAAGACAGCTTTTCAATCATTTTGCAATTAACCCTGATGAAATGAATTGGTATTTTTATTAAGTTCAGGTTATGATTGTAAGGTCTCACTTTTATTTCCAAATTTGGAAGTTATTAGGTTTGGCCCTTTTTATAGTAATCGGAATGTTCCATATTGTTTCGTTGTTAGGTGCATTTAGGGTGATACGGCAGGGTATTATAGGGTAGGATGGGGAGCGGAAAGAAAAGATGCTAACTACGCTTGAAATGGGTGATTGGCATCACCGCGTGGCAGCATGCGTTGGCCGAGGAGCATCAAAGCATTGTTCCTGGGGTCTATGTGCTCGCCAGCTTACGTCGTGTGAGTTCGCTTTATGTTGTGACGAATAAAAGGCGCTTGACCGTGTGTCACTTACACTAAATTACAACCATAAGCAGAGACATTCTTTTGCGCTTCTTCTATTTGTAGGTATGTGTAAATTTCTTTCTTTCTAGCTTGAATATAACATTTAATTTATTTATCAATAATGATCGCTTCTGCATGTTTTTGCGGATTGGAATAATTTTATTGTCTTGTTTTAAAGAGAGAAAAGGAAGCCGTCCACTCAATCGCTCATTTTGTTGGTAATTGGAAAAATGTTCAATTTCTTAAAAAAAGGAGGGGGGCATGTAACAAAAATATGTTTAAAAGACGTATTTAGAACGTCAAATATAATACCTTTATGCCCATGGTATTCGAGAAATAATTTTTTTACAAAAATTCCTAAATTCCGCATATTTTTTCAAGGTCAAAAAATTGTTTGTAATTAAAAAAAAATGCAATCTTCTGTTTCTTGTTTCAGAGTTGAGTTTACAATCTGACAGCTATCCTCATGGTCCTGAATTGCATGGTTTTACTACGCATTCTGCTCACATGGGACATGGCACGTCTTATGTTTCTACAGAGTTATCCCTTCACGTCGGGCCCTCGTCTCCTCCTATGGTGCCCCCTTATGATAGACTACTTGGAATGAATGTTGATAAAATTCGATTTGAACGATATTTTCCCGTAACCAGTCCGAACCGGGAATTCGCAATTCGATTATACAATTTTGATCCTGGTAGAAAAATTTATTTGAGAAATCAAACTGGTCGTTTGATGCCTGACCCGCTAACCGGAGTGAAATTTATATTATCAGCAGTCAATGGTGATGCCCTTGCAATAGTGGAAAAAAGTCAAAGCAGTAATACGTTTTTACGCGGATTATATATGCTCTCTGCACCAAAAGTGTTTCGAGCGAAAATAAACATATTTGACCACCACGTTAGCAAAATAGAGAAAGAAGAAGAAAGCTACACTCCATTAGGAATAACTTACTCATTCAAACAATTTTTTACAAGCAGGACTGTTGATGTTCCTATTGAGCCATCCTATAATGTCGGGCCCACGTCTCCCGGAAAACCCCCCTATTCTACATTATTTGGAAAAACGATTGAAGAACTTCAATTTCATCGATTTTTACCCTTTAGAAATTCAAGCTGGGAACTTGGAATTCAATTATACACTTTTTTCCCCGGGGTAGGAATTTATTTAAAAAACGCAACTGGTCATATAGATGGCAAGCCAACCGGAGTACAATTTACATTATCAGACATCAATGGTAATGTCTTTGCATTAGTGCAAAAAACACCAAGTCGTAATTCTGTTTTTCGGGGCCTATACCTACCTGAAGCTCCCCATGAAGTCACGGATCGAGCGACAATAAACATATTCAGCGGCTCGGTCAGGCTAATGGAGAAGGAAGAAGTCAATGCTACTCCACTAGGCGGCCATAAAGGAGTCCGAAAGAATTATGATATGAGGCGTGTGGATGTTAGATTTGAGCCCAGAAGAAATTCCAGTCGAACAATTTCATCCGCAAATTTAATTGAAATAATATGAAAAGTTGTTATGAATATTCCAGATTTTTAATTTGATTCGAAGATTGCAGACCACAATTATCTGATTCAAAAGAAAAATTCCTTTTCATGAATTTTTATGAGTAGCACCTATAGTGATTCAGTTTCTTTTCCAGTGTTTTTTGTTTTAATTAAATTTCTGTTTCTTTTTTAAATGCAACATTTAATTGAAAAATTCAACTATTTTTATATAAAATTTAATCTGTTTTAGTTTACATATTATGTATAACATTTTTTTGTCGAGAATTTAGCAAATTGAATTTGAAATGACTGTATTAAAAATTACAATTTTTGGTGTGATATTATCAATCTTTATCGTTGAAATATAAATTCATCTTTTTGGATTGAAAATTTCTCCATTTCGCTGAAATTAAATGTCGTGTTAAAAATTCATATTTTCACAGGACTAGGAGTTGTACTCTTAGTACCCGGTGTTAGTAGAATTGCTATTTTGGACACTACGCATGGACTGGCGGTTGTACCGTTTAGCTTTAATGTGAGTGTTAAAAATACAGACATCCTCCCTCGTCAACGGGGATTTAAAGGGCTTCGAAATAATCCTCGCCGAAGGACTTGGAATATTGCTAGAGCTGCCTAAGGTGTTACTGTTGAATTTGGCTCCAAATATACTTAGCTTCTCGAACTTGAATTCCGTGAGGTTGAGAACGGACGTGGGAATTGCATTCTCGCGATCAAGTTAAGATCCATTGAATTTTCCTGCAAATTCTAAGTGTCTCGAGTAGATGAACATCCTCGACATTGAAAACTTTTACTTTTCGCTGAGACTTAGGTCTCTGAAAATAAGAAAAATCATAGATATTGTATCGAGTCTATTTTACTGGATAAATAAATCCATTTTTAGGTGTGTTTACATTGAAAAACTTGAGTCTCTTTATTTCGCCTCCCGAGTACTCACTTACTTTTTGCATTTAAAAATTCATGTTAATCTTCAAAACTCAACGGACGCGGATTATTGTTCATTGATTCGAAAACGGGGGATTTTTAATCGGGAAAATCAACAAGTTAGGGAGGAAGATTTTACCAAATATCGATTTTTTAATAGTCACATATTATTTAACAAAAATATTTTACCTAAAAAAGAAATAAAATATATTTATAAATCACTTTTTGATAGGCCGCGTAGTTTGGGTTTGAATCATAAAAATGATACTTAAAATTTGCGGCAAAGCGACAAAAGGTACGAAAGACAATTGATAGAACAAAGTTGTTGATCCAAACAAGAGATAAAAATTTGTAATAATTTATTACATTCTCATAATTTATTTCAATTCTCGTCATTTATAACAATTAAAGTTCTTGAACCGTAATTATAAATTCTGATTATTAACGATACAGTCCTGAGCTACAGAGTTTCCACAAGTATAGCTGGTATAAACTGTATGGTTTTCACGTCAGAATCGACCAGAAATTCGACGAAATAGATTTTATGACGATCAAAGAATTTTGAGTCTTCTGGAATAATCCAGGTCTCTTAGAAAATCCAAGTAATTTCTTTTCAATAACTGCAAGCGATTCCCAGTTGAGATTTTCAGCTGTTAGAATGGCAGAAACGTCTTCTGGTGGAACAGGCGGGAGAATTTACATGACAGACACAGGATTTTATCAGGAGGAAATGTTTACACAGATGCCTCTGTGGATCAGACGTTAGCGCGTCAGGCTTCCACATAGGAGGACTGGGGTTCGATCCCTGAGACGGTAACAATGCAAGTTTTTCTATATACTTCTACCGGGGCTTCGGTGGTTTGGAACCCACCTTAAAATGTAGGTCAACTCTGATAAAGCTGGTTTCGGCCGAAGGATAAATGGGCTCCGTAAAGGGGCACAACCTTGGGGTGAGGCTGATTTTGAGAAGACTCGAAAATGAGTCAGCTATTTCCTTGCGCTTGGAGGCACCGTACGGGGGCAACCACGTGTTATGGTCGCTGGTTGCTTTCGAGCAATGAAC
>JAWWLR010085652.1:0-18425 GCA_035041075.1 Acraspis erinacei | reverse complement strand
TTTAGCTTTAGTGTTTTTTTTAAATAATAAAAAAACTTTTTTTAATTTTTAATTTTTAATTGAATATCTGGCACTGACGAGGACCCCTATCCGCGGTCGAAACGTTTACCAATTTTATCCTTTAAGAAATACATGATTTATAATGAAGTACATTTACAAGACCCTAATGCCAATATAAAAATTCTTCAAATCAATTTAATAAATAAATATTCGATAATTTAAAAAAAAAGTATAAGAAAAATAATAGCTAATATTCAATTACATAACCTTAATGTAAATAGTAGTTTATTTTTATTTATTTTGAACTGCTGATTCCAAATCCGAAGTCACAAATATCAGATTGGCTCGTGTTTGAACCCTAACCTCAAAAAACACCCGTAAAAAAGCGGTTTTCCGCCAAATTCGGAAAAAATAAAAAGCGGTCTACCCGCCGGACGAGAGCAGTATATTTTTATTTATTTTGACCTGCTGAATGCAAATCCGAAGTCACAAATATCAGATTGGCTCGTGTTTGAACCCTAGCCTCTAAAAAAATAGAAAAAGGCGGTTTCCCCCCAAATTCGGAAAAAAGAAAGTGGTCGGCCCGCCGGACCAAAGAAGTGTATCATGATATACTTTGTCCCGGTGAAACCGAATTTGAAATCAGAAATGACAGATTGGCACGTGTCAGTGACCCCAAAGACCTTTATATACCAAAATTGGTCCAAATTCGTTAAATTTCAAAAGTTTCGTCACACCATATTGGATCCGCCATCTTGAATTTTGCAAATCTGAAGTCATATTAGTAATCAGCGACCTCGAAAAGTTGTATAAGCCAAATTTGGTCCAAATCGATTGATTTGTTTGTAAATCGCCATTCTTTACCTGGTTTCGGCCGCCATATTGAATCCGCGATATTGGATTTCAACTCACTATCGGTCCTATCTTTTAGAAAAACACAATACGCCACCAGATGCAGAGAATTAGCAATCTACGTTAATGACTTCTTATTGAAATGAATGAATTTTTGAAAGAAAAAATTTGTAATTGGCCATTTTTTCGCTTTAAGCCACCGTTTAAAAAAATGGCGCCAGAAACGAAGTTTCTATGGTCAGATTCGGAAACAGCGTGAAAGAATACTACAGGTTATGAAGTTTTGTAAATATCGAATAACTTTTACTTTTATAAGTTTCCGGTAAGATTACTATAAATTACCGAGAATTATCATAAATGTTCGAAAATTTATGGAAGTTTTTTAATTTGAATTTTCGGTAATTTATGGTAAGTTACCATATTTCCTGTAAAATTACCATAAATGACCGACAATTTCCATAAATTTCCGGAAATTTATAGAAGGGTTTAAATTGAATTTTGGGTAATTTATCTTAATTTACCATAAATCAATTGTAAGATTACTATAAATTACCGAAAATTTTCATAAATTTCAGAAAAATGTATAGAAATTTTTTAAGTCGAATTTTGGGTAATTTATGGTAAGTTACAATATTTCCCTGTAAAATTACCATAAATTACTGAAAATTCCCATGAATTTCCGCAAATTCATAGATATTTTTAAACTTAATTTTGGGAAAATTATGATAAGTTACCATAAATCAATTCTAAAATTACCGTAAATTATCAAAAATATCCGCAAATTTTTTTTGCATTTTTTATAATTTGGAATAATTTAACATAAATTTCTGGAAAATTCAACGTAAATTATCGAACATTGTGATAAATTTCCGCAAATTTAAAACTTAAACTTTCGGTCATTTTTATACTGAAAACATACTCTCATCCGAAAAGTCCATCTTCTTCCCCTAGGTGCATAATATACTATTTTATCAATAAACATTTTTTAAAATAATATTTGTTTATAACTGCCTATATCTTGTCTTAACCACTTTGGAGTACTTTTTTAGTACTTTTTTGGTCAAAAAGTGATTGCGATTGATTGAAAATGTGATCTTTATTTTTCTATCAATAAACAAATAATTTTTAACAATAATTGTTTATAAAATCAATATCAATGAAAAGAACATAGTACACATTTCCGATCAATTACAATTACTTTTTTGCAACAAAAGTACTCAAAAAGTACTCGAAAGTGGTTAAGACATGATTTTGTTATAAAAAAAATTATTATTAAACTTATTTGTTTATCGATAGAAAAATAAAGATCACGTTTTTAATCAATTAAAATCTTTTTTTGCCAATAAAGTACTAAAAAAGTATTCGAAAGTGGTTAAGATACGATTTTGTTATAAACAATTATTATTACAAATTATTTGTCTATTGATAAAAAAAATAAAGATCACGTTTTCAATTAATTGCAATCAATTTTTTGCCACTAAAGTACTAAAAAAGTACTCAAAAGTGGCTAAGACAAGATATTGTTATAAAAAATTATTTGTTGTCCTGGGACTTGCAGGAAAAGAGGTATTTTCAAAAAACGAAACATTTCTTTATAGGGCTAAAAGAAATTGGTTTTTGAAACTTAGCAATTTTTCGCTGAAAATCGAAAAAGTGGGGACTCAAACGTACGGCACGCACACTCATTATGGTTTTCCCACGCGTGTGCTATTTGTCTCATGATTGGCACCCATGATTCACGCATGCGCGCACCTAATATCGCGCGACTAGAGGGGGCATCCGATACGTCCGAAATTCTTAGAATTTTCCGCCCCTACAGCCCCGAAGTTGGAAAGTTATAGGACTTGTACTGTACCTTAACTCGAAACCTATTAAAGATAGCGGATTATTTTCTTTACAAAATTTTTTCATAATTTTATTCTCTATCTTTCTTCTGTTGGACATTTTGCTCTAAAATGCAATGGGAATCATTCATCCAGGTAAACGTGATTTTTTGAAATGTTTAAAAAAAGAAAAAAAACGGGTTCCCCCTCTTATTCGTGGTATAATTTTTAATATGCTAAATAGGACTCCTTAATAAATCGTTTTCTCAAAAAAAATTGTAGACCCGATGTTTTCGGGATTTTCACTCTTTTTTCCGACGTAATGCCTGGCCTTCTAAGAAATTCGTAATTTGTGTTTTTATCTCCGTGACAACGCTTAAATAAGATTCAAAGTTTTTAACTTTGATATCTGTAAATTATTTGTAAAAGTTTTCTTTCAAATTGGAACAGGAAGTTGTGGCAAATGTTGTTTTTGACTTTGGTTTCTGGAACTGTTAAGAGCGCAAATAACTGATAACGCAGCAAGTATTCTATGAGGAAATATCCGAACATTAAATCGTTTCTTTCTTTGTAAGACTCAATACAAGTCCATTTTTCCTCGATATTTCTGGAAAATGAAGGCCTCTGTTTGTACCTTATTACTTTCGTTCGCGATTTTCCTCAATTCTATTGGTAAATATAATAATATAATTTTTAAAATATTTTAATTTAGGGTGACCAGACGTCCTGATTTATCAGGACTCGTCCTGATTTTTTATTGCTCTCCTGATTTTCTGATTTTGTGTGCTATGTCCTGATATTTCCTTTCCGAAAACGAAATTTTGTGATTTTTATTGCTTCACATTTGTGGAATTTTATTAAGATTTAAAAACAAAGACAACGTCGAGCTGCTTCAAACATATTGCACAGATCGCACTAAATTATATAAATATAAATTTTCACCGGAAAAATTTACTTCAATAATTTTTAAAATTAGGAAATAAACATACGACTTTTTTACTGTGTTGAAAATTTAACAATTGTTTTCAAAACAAAAATTTTTTGGTCGAAAATTCAGCTCCTGTAGAATTTTTTTTTGTGGACCAAAAAATCTTTTTTGGTTGAAAATTCCTCTTTTTGTTTCAACATTTCATCTAAAAAATCCAATCCAACTAAACATCCAATTTCTTGGTTAAAAAAAAATCTTTTTTTTTGCACTATTTTCAAATATTTTTTTCAAAATTCTTTTTTTATAGTAGTGTATTAATATTATGGTTAACAACATTATTTTTTAATGTAAATATAACTATTAAATTTTTGGTTGCAGATTCCTCTTATTTTAGTACAAAATCTTTTTTTGGTGGAAAATTAATCTTCTTGTTTAAAAATTCATCCTTTTGATTCAGGGCTTTCAACTATTTTCTTCAAAATTCGCCGTTTTTGGTAAACTTCAACTATTTTGGTTTAAAATTAATTTTTTTGTTGACTGAAATATTAGATTTTACATTTTTTTTTAAAACTCCACTTTTTCTTGTTAAAAATTAATTTTTGATTGGAAAATATAAATATTACATTGTTGGTTGAAAATTAATCTTTCTTAGTTAAAAATTCATTTATTTTATTGAAAATTCGTCTTTTTTGGTAAAAAATTAATCTTTTGGTGAAAAAATCATCTTTATGGTTGAAAATTTGTTGTTTCCTAAAAATTTCACAATTTTGTTGAAAAATCGTTTTTTATGTTTAAAAATTAATTATTTAGCCGACAATATAACTATTTCATTTTTTTAAAAATATTTATCCTTTTTTGGTAAAAGTGTATGTTATTTGTTGAAAAATCGTCTTTTCTGGTAGAAAATTAATTTTCTTGGTAAAAAACGCAACTTTTTGGTTAAAAATTCATTTCTTTCTTGAAAATTTAACTATCTTTTTTCTTGTTAACAATTAATTTTTCAACTGAAAATATAACTATTCCATTTTTTGTTGATAATATTTATCTCTTTTAGTTGAAAATTAAGGTATTTTATTTCAAATTCATCTTTTTTGTGGAAAATTAATCTTTTTGGTCAAAATATCTTTATGGTTAAAAATGAATTTAATTGCTTGAATTTTTGGACTATTTTTTGGAAAATCCCGTTATTATGGTTGAAAAAAATAGATTTTTTCACGTAAATATAACTATTCAAACTTTTGTTGAAAATTTTTCTTGTTTTAGTTGGAAATTCATGTACTTTTTTGAAAATTCGTTTTTTGGTAAATAATGAATCATCTTGGTTGAAAATTTATATTTTTGATTAGGAATTTTCAACTATTTTGTTTAAAATTCATATTCTTTGGTTGAGTTCTACTGCTTTTAGTTAAAAAATTAAAATATTTGTTTTTTAAAATATTAAATATTATATTTTCTGTTAAAAGTTTAATTAATTAGTTGAAAGCAGAACCATTTTGTTTAAAATTCATCTTTTGTTGATGAATCATAATTTTATTTCAAACACGTTTTTTGGTTTAAAATGTCTTTTTTTTCTTATTAGAAATGAATTTTTCATTTCTTTCGTTAAAAATATAATAATTTTGTTGAAATATAGTTTTTTATGTTTAAAAATGATTTTTTCAAGCGACAATATAACTATTCTATTTTTGGTTGTTAATATTTATCTTTTTTGGTTCAAAATTTAATTATTTTATAAAAATTCGTCTTTTTTGGTGAAAAATTAATTTTTTTGGTGAAAAATGCAACTTTTTGCGTCACAAGTAATTTTTTTTTAGTAGATGATTCATAACTTGAATCCAAAAACATTTTTGTACTAAGAATTTAACTATTTTGTTGAAAATTAATTTGGTTTGATTATAAATTTAATTATTATGTTGAAAATTTGTCTTTTGAATTCATATATTTTGTTTAAAATTTGTATTTTTTAGGTAGAAAAGTAATACTCCTGGTTGAAAATTCAATTTTTTTTTGGTTGAAAATTAATTCATTTGTTTGAAAATATTACCTAAAAGAAAAAAATTTTAACAGGCGGGGGAAAAGAAAAAAGGTACATTTCTAACCAATTTATAACCAAGCCAATCAATTTTTAACTGGAATGATGAATTTTCGATTAAAAAAATGAATTTTTAACCAAATTGTTTAATTTTCAACTATGAAGATAAATTTTCCAGGGAGGAAATCAATTTTCTACCAAAAAAAAAATTAACTTTTCAACAAGAAATTATTTTTGAATAACAAAAAAAATGAATTTTCAACAAAGTAGTTAAATATTTAAACAAAGAAATTTTTTTCTTTTCTATAAACAAATATCTCAATCTGCTATTTTCCCGTAAAAAATATTACTATTTTTATCATTATTATTTAAATCCCTTATATTTAATATTTTACTATAATTTCCCGAAGTTTATAATAAATTAAGGAACAAAATTGATAAAAATAATTTTTTTATATTTTTAGAAATTATTAGGAATTTTGGAAATTTTGAATTTGTTAGAACTTTAGGTTAGAATTTTGGAAATTTCGAGAATTTCTGGTAATTTGTGGAAATTTAGCGTTCAAATATGGTAAGCTCGATTCACTTTATTACCAAAGAAATTGAATTAATTTCTGTTTAGTTACGACTTTTACTATTTGTTCAAAAATTTAACTAATTTAAAAAAAAAAATTTATTTGGTCTAAGATTTATTATTCTAGTTCAAAATTCATCTCTTTAGTTGAAAACATAACTATTTTTGTTAAAAATTTATATCTTCAAATTCAAAAATTAAACTGTTTTCTGGAAAAATGGTTGAAAATTATTCTTTTTGGTTGATGACTGACCCATTTTCATAAAAATTCTTTTTCTTATGCATTTAGAAAGATTTCATGAGAATCAAGATTTTTTTGAAAATTCCTAGTGAACTTTTAAATTATTTTTTTGTAATATTAATTCGAAGTGAATATTTCAAAAGAAATTAAAACATTTCAGAAGCTTTGTTGAATTTTCGAAAAGGAATCAAGAAGTGTACATTTTTTAGGTTTGTGGAAGATATTAAAAAAAACTTTTGAAAAAAATAAAAATAAAATTTAATACAAAATATAGATTTATTGATTACTTTGAAGAAAATGCAGAAATTTTTTTTAAATTTCGAAAGAATTCAAGAGAATTGAATTTTTTCAGATTCCTAGAAATATATATAATTATTTCTCTGAAATTAATCTGATGAGAATATATCAAAATATTTAAGAATAGTATTTCAATTCTTAAAAAAATATCCGAGGTCATTTTTTTTCTAATGGAAAATGTTTTTTTGAAAATTTCTAGGAAGTATTCAGATTGTTAAAAAAAAGCCAAAATGGTGAAAAAAGCATAATATTTATTGCAATTTTTTTTAATTATTTAAACTCGGGAATTTCTCTCGTAATTTTTATATTTCCGCAATTTTATAATTTCCGAAATTTTTGGTTTCAAACATTTTTTTAAGGAAATTTTATAGCACCGTAATTTTTTTCGAGATTTTTCAGGCGTTCCATAAGATTAATAATTAATGAATGAAATAGAAGGGAAAATTTTTGCGTTATACAATTTCATGAAAATATTTTTTATTTGATAAATTGTTTATATTTCATTAATTAATAATTCCAGTAACAAAAATATTCAAGCGGAAACCGTTTGCTGTATATTTTCTTAATGCAAGGTAATTCAGTTTTGACGATAAAAAATTTTCTTGTATAAACACCACATTTTTGTAAACAATTTCCTATTTTTCGAAAACGAAGGTGACATTCTTTCTTATGACCTACTCTTTTTCTTTCCGTTATTTCTTATCACTTCAAATTATTCAACAACTGTAATTATTAAAATAATTAATATGGTAATAATTAGGTTTCAATTCAAATTTTCAACTAAAATTATGAATTCTCAACCTAGAAAATTAATTTTGAACAAATAGTAGAATTTTCAACAACAAAAAATGAATTTATAAATTATATTAAGCCTTTTACAAAAATTCCATTTTCAAATGAAAAATGAATTTTCAACTAAATTGAGGAATCCTCAGTTGAATTTATAACTTTTAAATTCAATTTTTTAGAAGAAAATTCATTTTTTTAATTTAAATTTTTACCACTTTTACTATTTTTTTTCAATCGCTCTCTTTTTAAATATTATATCTTTTGTTGAAAATTAAATTATTTCGTCAAAAATTAATTGTTTTCAGTATCTAAAAATGTTATCTAAAATATTGAAGTGTCAAGTAAAAAACGAATTTCTTAACACCTGCTAACAAACATAAACACATTTTTGTGTATAAACACCACATTTTTGTAAAATCATCATGTTTTTTGAAAACAAAGGTGATATTCTTCTTTATGACTTAATTTGATCTTTTCTTTATTCCTTATCACTTCAAATTATGCAATAACTGAAATCATTCTAATAATTGATATGATAATAAATATTTTATAATTATATTATAAAAATATGTATTACAATTTTCTGCATAATTCAGAATTTTTTGAAAATATGCAAAAATCATGTTTCATCTTTTAACAAAAATTATAAACTTTCAAACAGTAGAATTTTCAACCAAAAAAATGAATAACTTTTTACTAAAAAGAAAACAATTTTATTTTGCAACGTATATTAATTTTTTACCAAGTTTAGATTCAAATTTTTTGACGAAAATTGATATCTTAATTAAAATTTTTACTACTTTGATGGAATTTTTATCAATTAATCCTTTTATTTCAAATATTATATTTATGGTAGAAAATTCAACTATTTCGTCAAAAATTAATTTTTTTCAGTTGCTGAATATTTCATCTAAAATTTTGAAGTGTCAAATAAAAAGACGAATTTTCCAAAAAAACGTTTGATTTTTCAACAAAATCTCTAAATCTATAAAAAAGTGATTTCAAAAATTAAAAAAAAAAAAATTAAATTTTTAACTATTTTCTTCAAAGTTTAAAAATGTTGCTAAAAAGTCACTTTTTATTTTGAAAAGAACTGTTTGGTTCAAAACTAATTTCTTTAAATAAAAGTCGACATATTTTCATTTATAATTAAAAGTTTTTTAACTGAAATATCAACTATTACATTTTTTGTAGAAAATGTAACTCTTTTTTATGATTTTATTCTGTAGGTTGAAAATAAACTTTTTTATTGAGACTTCAGATTTTGTGGGTTGAAAATTCAAACAATTCGTTGCATTTTTTTTTTGGCGAATCATTAAACTATTTTGTTGAAAATTCGCATTTTTTTTAATTTAACGGTTTTTTGGCGTTTTAAATTATAAAATATTAAATTTTTGATTGGGAATTTATATTTTTTGGCATCTATTACTTAATTATACTTAATTATTTTGTTAAAAATTAATTTTTCAATTAAAAATTGACATTTCTTTAAAACTTAAATTTAATTCTTCGACATTTGCTTTAAAAGTGATCTTTTCTGGTTGAAAAATCAACTAGTTGGTCAAAAATTGATGCATTTTGTTCAAAGTTAATTTTTTTTGTAGAAAATTAATGTTCGTGCTTGAAAAAAAATTGTTGAAAATTCATTTTTTTGATACAAATGACTTTTTTGTTGTTGTTAAGAACTGAACTATTTTGTTGAAAATTTTTCGTTTTTTTTTTCTTTGAAAATAATTTCCATAACTATAAATTAACATATTGAATTTTTGATTGAAGATGATTTTTTTTTAGTCGAACATTCAACTATTTTGTTAAAAATGAGTGTATTTCGTAGAAAATTAGTTTTCTCGTTTAAAAATTCATCTGTTTGATCGAAAATTCTTCCTTTTTTGGTAGAAAATTAATCTTCTTAGTCTATTCGATTTTTTGTTTAAAAATTATAATTTTTAGTTGAAAATTAAACTAATTGATTGAAAATTAATGTCTTTTGTTAAAGGTTATTTTTTTTAGAAAATTATTCTTCGTGGTGGAAAATTCATCTTTTTGTTGGAAAATTCGTATTTTTTAGGAGAAAATTATTTTTATTCGTTCAAAATTTAACTGTTTTGTTAAAAATTAGTTTTTAGGGTACAAATTAATTTTTCAATTGAAAATTGAGTATTTTTTTTTTAAATATAAATTTAATTATTCGACATTTGGTTGAAAAGTGATCTTTTATGGTTGAAAATTCAACTATTTGGTTAAAAATTGATGTATTTTGTCCAAACTTAATTTTCTTATAGAAAATAAATGTTCGTGGTTGAAAATAAAATCCGTGGAAAATTCATTTTTTTTATGAAAATGATTTTTTTGTTATTAAAAACGGAACTATTTTCTTGAAAATTCTTTTTTTTTGTTGAAAATAATTTCTATAACTGAAAATTAACATATTGAATTTTTGGTTAAATATTAATTTTTGTTAAATCGAAATTTCAACTATTTGCTTAAAAATTAATGTATTTTATAGAAAATTAATCTTTATAGTCTATTCGATTTTTGGTTTAAAAAATGATCTTTTTTAGTTGAAAATTAAACTATTTGATTGAAAATTAATGTATTTTCTTAAAAGTTAATTTTTTTGTTAGAAAATTAATCTTCGTAGTTCAAAATTCATCTTTATGTTTGAAAATTCGTATTTTTTAAAAAGAAAATTATTGTTATTGCTTTAAAATTTAAATATTTTGTCAGGAATTAGTTTTTTAGGTTACAAAATATTTTTTCAATTGAAAATTGAGTTGTTTTTTAAAATGTAAATTTAATTATTCGACATTTTGTTGAAAAGCGATCTTTTATTGTCGAAGATTAAAGTATTTGGTTAGAAATTGATGTATTCTGTACAAACTTAATTTTTTTGTATTTTTAAAATATTTTTTTGTAATTTTTGTAATGTTTGTGGTTGAAAAAAAAATCGTGGAAAAATTCTTCGTTTATTTGTTAAAAATAATTTCTATAACTAAAAATTAACATATTGAATTTTTGTTCAAATATTAATTTTTTTTAATCGAAAATTCACATCTTTTTTTAAAAATTATTTTTTTTGTAGAGAATTAATTTTCGCGTTTGAAAACTCATTTTTTTGGTTGAAAAATCGTCCTTTTTTGGTCAAAAATTGTTCTTTTCAGTCTTTTGGATTTTTGCTTTAAAA
Source organism: Acraspis erinacei (assembly GCA_035041075.1). Taxonomy (NCBI): domain Eukaryota; kingdom Metazoa; phylum Arthropoda; class Insecta; order Hymenoptera; family Cynipidae; genus Acraspis; species Acraspis erinacei. Next base: position 7,705 of record JAWWLR010085652.1, on the reverse strand, counting down.
ATTACCTTTTTCAGCTGAAAATTAAACTATTTGATTGAAAATTAATGTATTTTGTTAAATGTTAATTTTTTAAAGAAAATTAATCTTCATGGCTGAAAATTCATCTTCTTGGCCGAAAATACTTTTTTTTGTTGGAAATTCAACTTTTTAGTTAAAAATTCAACATTTTGATTAATAATTAATTTTGCTCTTTGAAAGACTCATCATTTTTGTTAAAAATTTATTACGGTAATTGAAAATTTATTTGTTTCGTTGAAAGTTCATCTTTTAGACAGAAAAATAACCATCTTGGTTGTAAATTCATTTTTTTGTTGTTAGAAATTCATTTTTTTACCTAAAAATGTAAATATTTCGTTAAAAATCGAAATGATTTGTTAAAAATTCCACTGTTTTTGGGAAAATTTATACTTTAGGTTCTAAAATTAATCCATTTAGAAGAAAATTTATATTTTATTAAAAAAAATTATATTTGGTGAAAATTCGCCTTTTTTGGTACAAAATCAATTTTTTCGTTCCAAATACAACTGTTTATTCATTGTATTTTTAAAGATATAACATAAAACTATATATAACTGAATTTTACTTCTTAGAAATTAAGAAAAAATGTACAATTAAAAATGTTGAATTTCATTTCTTGTATTTCTAATTTGCGACCAAAAGTTTAAACAGTGACATTTCCAGCTAAAAAAATTAATTCTAAATAAGAAAAATCTAATTTTCAACAAATAAGATGAATATTCATTTTAAATAGTTGGAAAATCCTTAAAATGCTTCAAAATTTTACATAAAAAATTTGAAACATTTACATTTTGTTTGACACTTTTTCAAATTTTAAATTATTTTAAACTTTTTCAGATCTTCCAAACATCTTTCTAAATGATTCGAATTTTTCTCAAATTTCTCCTACCAATTTTTTAAAAATCTTGTCAAGTTAGAAAAATTTCTAAAAAATCTTCCACATTAATTTTTGATAGTTTTGTAAATATTTCTAAATCTTTTAAGATATTATCTTAAGATTAATTTAAAAAAATAAGAAAACATTTTAAATTTGTCAAGGAAATTAATTTTGAGTTTTTTAAAACTTTGATTTACAAATTAATTTTTTTTTTAAAGAGGAATTAAAATTGTAACGTTCAATCTTTTTTTTTTAGTTCTGAATATTTATTTTAAATAAACAATCAGATATTTCTAAATTTTAAGTAATTTTTCTTCTTCTTAATTAAAAAATGTCAAATTCAATGGTCTAAAAATGCCATTTTTTAATTGAAATACATGAAATTTAATAAAAGCTTTGAATTATGAATATAATATATTTAAGTTATTTTGAAGTTTTTTAAAATTTAAAATTGCTTATAAAGTTTCAATAATACATTTATATTTGTTTAACTAATAAGACTGCAATTGAAACAGTTTACTTTTTAACGTTAAAATCTACAAATTAAAACTCAGTAATTAATTGATATTCACAGTTAATCAAATAAAAATGATTTCGTCCAAAATTTTCTTTTTTAAACGCCTCTAATTTTTCAATTTTTAATTCTTTAAGAAATTTATTTTTAAAATCTTGAAATTTAAACGAACGATTAGAAATTAAAGTCTAAAATCGAAAATTTTTAAAATGAAAGATTTTTCAATTCAGCATTCTCAACTGAATCTTATAAAAATTAAAAAAGATAACAATTAAACTAATTATTTAAAATTTTAATAAAAAAACAACAAATTTTCAACAAAATAGTTTAAGGTTTCTGCAAAAAAAATTCTTATCGGGCAAGGAGAAAACAAGTTTTCAAATAAATAGCGATTTTTCAACCAAAAAAATTAATTTTTAATAAAAGAGTTTAACTTTCAGCCAAACAAATTTTATTTCCAACCTGAAAGATGTTTTTTTAAAAAACTAAAATGATAAATATTAAGATCATTTTCTACAAAAAATCGATTTTTTAAAACGAAATGCGTGAATTTTCAACGAAATAGTTGAATTTTCAATAAAAAAAATATAAAGTACCAGACGACGACTTTTCCAGAGCGTAAATAAATTTTCAAACGAATAGTTTATTTTTAAATAAAACTATCAATTTTCAACCAAATAGTTGAATTTTTATTCAAAAAGGTAAATTTTCAAATAAGGTGATACTTTCGACTTTATTTGTATTTTTCCATAATAGAATTCATATTTATAAAAAAATTGGAATTGTTAATTGTAAAAAATTCCTTTTTTAAAATAAAAAATTAATTTTTTATGAAAATATTATTATTATATATAATATAATTATGTTATATAATGACATTACTATTATTAGACATGATTACTTATTTTTTTCTTAAAAATTTAAATTGAAAAAATTTTTAATGCACAATTTAAAAAAAATGTTCAACTATAAAGAGTAATTTTATACCAAAAAAGGCAAATTTTCAACAAAATGCATATATTTCCAGCTGAAAAGAATGAATTCGCGGATAAATTTTCAACTAAAAATGGAGTAGTCTTAATTTTAGTTGAAATATTAATTTTTCACTAAAAATCGAATATTCAACAAAATAATAAAATTTGCAACCATAAATAATTATTTTCAACAAAAGACATGAAATTTTAATTGAAAATTATCAATTTAAAAAAAAAATGGAATAGTTAAATGTATAGCTACAAAATGAGTTTTTAACCAATTAACAATTAAACCAAAAAGACAAATTTTCAACCAAAAAGGTTAATTTTCACCAAAAAAGATAATTTTGTAACAAAATATATGATTTTTACAAAATTGTTGAATTTTTAACCAAAATCATGTATCTTTCATCAAGATGATTAATATTGTAACGAAAAATTAATTAATAATTAAAATAAAATAAATTAATTAAATTAAATTAATTAAAGAAAAAACAATGTTCAACAATATAGGTAGATTTTAACCAAATAAATGAATTTTCGACGATAATGATAAATTTTTAAACAACAAAAAAAGTTCATTTTAAACCAAATAGATGAATGTACAACCATAAAGGTTAATTTTCTAACAAAAAAAAGACATTTTTAACATAATACATTAATTGAATTTTGAAGTAAAAAATTTTTTTTTGATAAAATGGAAAAGTTAAATTGTTAGTTGGAAAATTAATTTCCAACTACTCAACAATAAATTCTCAACAAAATAGTCAAATATTCAACCGAAAAAAATGTTTTTGAAATAAAATAATTAATCATCACCCAAAAAAATAATAATTTTTAACACAACCTCAAAATGAACTGGATCACATAATCCGATTATTAGCATTTACTTTAATAAAATTAAACGGAAATGCTAATTTAAACATCATATTAAATTAGTTATAAATTTAGGTTTAAAAGAGTGATTTATTTTAAATAAAAATCTAAATTCTTATCAGTGACATATTCTCTATTTAGAGATAAATATTGTATTGATTGATTACTTACAAGAACGACCGAATTAATGAGTACCATTGTGTCGTATTAAAAAAAAAATAAGGTTCGTAAATTTTCTTAACTAATTAAAGTCCCTTGGAAGTAAAAAAAATAATACAATAGTTTATTGACCCTCAGTAATCCCAACTTTGGCATGTTGAGCTACTGCGCTTGCCTGGCGGAGCGGCACTTATTGGTCGCTGTTGGCGCGCAATTCAAACCGAATATAATTAAAAAGTATTGAAATTAAAATAGATCATTATTATAAGCTACAAATGAATATCAGAAATTACCAAATTTGTAATCGAAGATCAAAGGAAAATAATAATGCGTAGACTATGTAAATAATAGCACATTTCCTTTAAATTCAAAAACTGAATTTGTATTTCGTTCACCAAGGTTTTTGCATTATTATATTTTTCTCTCCTTAAATCACAAATTACGTTATTTCTGATATTTATCTGCATTTTCTAAAAATTATTTATTTTAGTTTTAATAATTGTTAATTATACCCGATTTGAATCGCGCGCCAATAGCGACCAATAAGGGCCGCTGCGCCAGGCAAGCGCAGTACTTCAATATGCCAAAGTTGGGATCACTGATGACAATAAGGTGCGTTCCGCTAGCCCCTCCACACAGGATTTTCAATATTTTCTTTCGGATGGAGGTGCTGGCCGCTGCACCTTCAGTACAGAAAATTTGAGAAATTGTAAAAATCAACAGTGCCAGAATTTTGGGCTTTTAAAGAATGCAAAAATTAAAATTGAAAAAGACCCTTATCTTCTAAAAAATACCCTTAAAATTAAATATGCACCTAAGCTAAATGGAAGCATATCAGAATTTTGGGCTTTTTTGGGCTCTTCTTGGGCACCAATACCGATGTTTGGGCTCTTTTATTTTTCTAAAAAAAGGAACGAAATTTTCGGTGGAGGCGCTCTCCGCCAACACCTTCACTACAGCAAATTTGTAAAATTAGAAAAAAAGAACTAATAATTTTATTTCCAAATCACTCTCGCCCCCCCCCCACCCGCAGTGTCCCAAATATGACCTAAAAATTAGACAACTACATTTTTACGTATTATTGTTACTTTTTAGCAATTTCCGTCGTCTTTTTCATAAAAATAATTACTAATAAATAATTGGAATATTTCTTATGAATTTTAAAACAATTTTCAATTGTTTAAACAAATTAAAATTATTTATTCCGAAAAAATGTAAAAAATAATAGTATTTTCTGATTGACATGTAATTATTTGTCATTGTTTGGAGTAGTAAATTTTTCTAAAAACATTTTGTGATTATTTAAACAATTACTTATCATCTATTTTCAAAATATCTAAAAATTGAGGCACATATATCAACTTTCTTTTCAAAATAGTATCTTATGCTACATTTTGTTGAGTAATTACATTATATTGATTCATTACTTTTAGTGTTTAATAAATTTCTATTGGTTTAAACAATCTTTTTTTGCTCAAACAGTTTTTATCGATAATTAAAAAAATGAAATAAAATAGAACACATGCCATTATGTTTCTGACTGTATAGTGTATAGAAAGAATACTTTAGCCACTTTTTAATTATTTAAAAATATATAATTTGTTTAAATAATTACTTTTCCAAAAAAGATTTTAAATCGTAATTCATTGTTTGCTTTCTTTTTTATTTAATTTGTTTAGTTATCGAAAAATATCAGATTGAGTAAATAAATTTTCTTTTAAACAAATATAAATTTGTTAAACATTAGAAGAAAGGTATCAAAATGATGTAATTATTCAACAAAAAGTAGCATAGGATCCTAATTTAAAAAAAAACTAGGCATCTCTGATTTAATATTTCACAATTTTTCAAACAATTGAAAATGTTTTAAAAAGACGACGAAAATTGCTGGAAAGTAACAATAATACGTAATTTTTTTTTTTAATTTGGTGTTCTATTTGGGGCACTGCTGGGAGAGGGAGGGTCAGTTGGAAATAAAAGTTATTAGTATTATTTTATTTCCTAGACATCCCTCTGCAATCCTCAGAAAGTTTGGCACGTTTCGATGAAACTATGGAACAAGAATTTGTTTAAACTTATTATTGCGTTATTAACTAATTTTGCAATACAAAATACAGAATCAGATTTAATGGCAAAAGTTAGATTCGGAATAGTTCTTTTATGTCTTCAATAACGCTGTTTAATAAACAAATTAATAAATAATTAATTTTGTAAATTTAATATAACCGTTTATATTCATAAGAAAGGCAATGAAAATACAAATAACATTTAAAAAACGCTAATGCTTATATATCACACTAAATGTATTCACGCTTTTATATTATATTTATATTAATAAAATGCAGGAATTATTAAAATTTTTTTAGTAAATTATAAATAAAACCGTATTTTTAAAAGTTTTGAAAATCTATTTTATTCACATAGAATCTGATTCTGACATTTTGTATGCAAAAAAAGTTTTGTATGCAATAATTTGTTTAAGCAAATCATTTAAACAAAATTATTTTGGAAAACTAATCACATATTTAAATTAATCTTACTCGAAAATCCCTTAAATAATTTATGTCGTATTTGCATTTTCTTTGCCTTTCTTATGAACATAAAAGATTTTATTCAATTTACAAAATTAATTGTTTATTCATCTGTTTATTGAAAAGCGTAATTGAAGACATAAAAGAACTATTCCGGATGTAACTTTTTGCATTCAATCTGATACTGGTATTTGTTTTGCAAAATTAGTTAATAACGCAATAATTTGTTTAAACAAATTGTTTTAATTAATTAATTTTGCAAAAGTAATGTCAAATTTGAAATCAACGCTGTCTCAAACCCTTAAAACTATATCTGGTTTATATTGTTCGTGGCTACAAAATCGAACGAACTTTACATAAAAATTAAAAAATTTATTTGTCGGTCGCCATTTTGAAATTTAGCATTTTAGTAGTTTATTTATTGGCAGAAAAACCAAAAATATCAAATTGAATAATAATGTCGGGTTAATCATTGTCTTTATCACTTTAAGAACGGTATACCTGGAGAGAATTTAAAAAACCAAGTTTTTTGAGATATTTTGGTCCGCTATTTTGAAGAAAAAGTAATTCTGAAAAAATTTGAGATGACAGTACAAATGATAACTTTAATCTGTGCCAAACTTGGTAAGAAAAAAAACTCTTTTACGAGATATCACAGAAAAAACCAACCCAAGGGGATCGTTTAGAGCGCACTTGAAAATAACAGCATAAAGGCGAATTCACAAACCAACTGTTTGCAAAGTCGGGTTAGCAAGGGCGGGATTTTTGAATCCGATTTTTTTAAATACCCAATTTCCTTATAGAAATAATTAATATTGAATAATTAGTTAATTATTCGTCTTTATTTATCACTTTCCTAAACAAATTTATTAATTCTTTAGGAATTCAGAAAGGGATTATTTATATTGCATAAGAAGGCTTTTGCAGTTTTCATGTTTTTTAAAATTAGAATACAGAATGAAATAATTATATGTGATTGCATTTACAAACTCTTTTTTTAATACCGTATTTGGGAAAATGACATTGTTCATTAATAAATTATCTACTGTTTACGTTGGTGAAAGAAAATCTGGCTTAAATACTTTATTTCGGAGAAAAATTAACTAATACGTTATTAAAATTTCAAAATATTACAATAAACTTGAGTGAAAATTAAGTAAAATTCTAGAGACTTCATAAAACTTTATTTAGATACAGTAAAATTGTTTATCTATTTATACACTTTATGTTAAAATGAGAAAAAAAATAAAATCTGGCTGTTGCAACGACCCAAATTCACTTCTAATAATATATTTGTACTTTTAAAAAGTAACATGTCTGAGTGAAAATTTTTCCAAAATAGAAAAAATATTCCTCAAGAGTTATCAGTATTTTATAAGTATAAAATATACATAGGGTATTTTTTTGAAGCAAAGAAAGAAGTTTAATATTTAAAGAATTTAGATTATTAAAGAATTTAATATTTATGATAAATAATTATTGGAAAATGCTTCCAAAGTAACTTTTTGATCCTAAATTAGAATTGTTAAGTAACGGATGAAAAAATCATTATTTTTTCTGAAAATTCAATGATTGTGATCGAAAATTGATCACTTTAGTTGTAAATTTATCTTTTTGGGTTAAAACTCAACTATCCCAGTTAAATATTCAATTATTTTAGTTGAAAATTCATCTCCTGTTGAGAATTAATTTTTAAACTAAAATTTAATTTTTTTAACTTACAAATTTATCTGTTTAAATTTTGGTTGACAATTTA
>JAWWLR010084644.1:0-18441 GCA_035041075.1 Acraspis erinacei | reverse complement strand
CATGTTAATTTTAATTTTCTATTTTAAATTTTCTAAAATTTTCTGGGGTTTCCATACTTTTCCCTCACCCTGTATATGTCCGCCATCAGGAGGGCTATCGTGCTGGGAACTCAAATCTTCATAAAGAAACAATGTGTTAATTTCTAAAAAAGTTCGACAGGTATTTTTTTCAAAATACAATCCTTTTTTATGCAAAAACACACTGGCGCCATATTATCCGATGAATGAAATAAAAGTTCTGTAAAGTTCTGGGAATACCAAATTTATTATAGCCAAACGCTAAATTTTGGTTATAGCATCTGGACTAAGACGAAAAAATGTACTCTTTCTCTTTGCCTGTATGTGCTTTTTTATTTTCAAAATTCGGAAAAATTTCGAATCAATATTTTCTGAATTTCATTTTGTTATATCACACACATTCTGGGTTACTCCGGAATAAAATTAGATTGAAGTCGAGTTATAGACGAGATTATAATGGATCCCGATTTCTAGCAGATAGATAAGATTTTAATAAATAACATATGATCACGTCCATATAATTCATCCTGTTCACAGTCTGTTGCTTGATTATTCATTTTGTAGCTCAAGTCGGGATATAGAATTATTTATGTACAAGTAATTATTTTTTAAATGAAAGGAATAAGTAGAGAAATGAGGAATGAATCAGCTCTGGGAGAAGCATTATTAATTTTACAAATTCTTACACTGTTTCAACATTTGTTTTAAAAAACTATTTTTAACAGCTATTGCCATCAATAATTAATTTAAATAATATTAAGCAAATAATAATATTTATGATTAATTGATTTATTAAGAAAAAATAGGATGTAACAAAATTGTCAAGATTTTTTTCTCGTGAAAACAAGCATTGAATCAGTAAATCGATTTTTTTCTAATTTGGCAAGAAGCAATTCGAGAAAAAGTGCAGCCCAGAGTCAATGTTTCTCTAGAAGTAATTTTTATGTCTCAAAATTTTTGTATAAAAAAAGAAATTTTGAAATAGAAGAAAGGAAATCAAATAGATAGATGAATCAAGGTTTTTATGAAAATGTTTGTATATTTTGCTTAGTTTTAAATAGTTCTTTGATGTATTAGAATCTTCCTATATGTGTATGTATATGTATAAGGAAAGTGAATGCGGCATCCTTTTTCGGGTACGCAGGAGTGTTCAAAAATCATTGGGACAAAATCTGAACAGAAACTGTTCGCGAGAATATCACTTCTTTCTTCAGACAAAAGTACCAATAATCGGTTTTTGGAGAACACCTCCTGATGGATGTATCTTATCACTAAATTACTTCAGACATAATTTGTAGAAAATTTAACTATCTTCAAAGTGAACCCCATAACTTCGAGAAGTGTCCATTGTTTACCGATATAGTGAGCATATTAGTGAAGTAAATAAGTGCAAAAAATAAGCTTTTCCATCATAGATTCACGAAAATCGTCTTATTTTTTCAGGTATCAAAACAAGCGGTGCCTAGGTAACCGCATGTAGTTTTTTTGTTGCTCTCAGACTCAAGCTAGGACCTTTTTGGCTTAAAAATCTTGAGTCTCAAAAAGACGATGTTTCTGGACTCAAAATAAGCTTAGATCTTTTCTGTGAATGTACAGAATACGAGAAACATAAAGAAGAGGTAGATCAATTTTTTCCTTTTTTTCTAAATAAAACTTTTAACAAACCAACATTTTTTGTGATTGCCCTGTAACATTAGCATAGTAAGCACTGGAGGTTCTCTGCTACTTGTTTTTTCATCTGCGAAATTTTGACACAAACTTTTTTGAACACATTCGATTGTGGGTACTAATTTGTTTTCTAATCATAGTTTTCAATATTTTAACGAATGGAAATTACTTAGGTAATTTCCTTGTGTTTGAATTTTGTCGTTTCCATTTAAAATGGGTAAGATAAAATAAATATTGTAAACAATTGCAATATAAGCACCTAAATATATTTGAGTCTTTCGAAAACTAGCCAAAATTAATAAATAAATTATTAAAAAACAAATCAATCATTTAATCAATTATAAAACTATTTAAACAAATTATCTCATTTTGAGCAGTGATTAGAGAATTCGTAACTGAATTATTCTTGGGTGTACTTAATTCTTTATAAATCTATAATCATTTTTCTCAACAAAACATTTTTGTGCGTAACTGAAGTGGAAGTTTTTGCATTTGTTTACAAAAAAGAATGGCTGGGGTGTCGACAAAAAATTCAAGACTTGGTAACCGTGATACACTAAATTTTTATTACTATTTGTTATATTGCAAGTTACTTGCAAGATTTTAAGGCAACTATAGATAACAAAATTTTTGATATTTTCCTTTTACACTTTTTGGTAATTGCATTACTAATGTGGACGATTTTCGTTTAGACAGACTACGTTAAAATTATACTTCACTTTGCGTCGGGGACCTACTGGAATTTGACTGATTTCACTGTCGGTCAATAGGCTAACCCTACCGGTTTCTATGTTCACTTTTGCCCTTTTTTCACCGCGATTAGGAACGCATGTATATATTCCACCTAAACAATCACTACTCTCCAATATTGCCAAGACGTCACCATCAAATGTTGATAATACAATTTGTTCTTGAGTTGGCATTGGTTGAAAGCGAGCCAGTATTATAAGTTTTTTAAGTTGTTTATCTGCAGGAAAGATATATCTTTGTAGTTTGAGTTGCCTATTCGAATATCTTCTAGGAGTCAGCCTTATAAATGGAAGTTGCTCAAGGTCATATCCAAGTACGTTAGAAAAACGAAGACTGGCAGGTAGCGAGCTGACAGGAGGAGACCTGGACCTGGCACCCAGAGAAAGCTTGGGAGATCGAGAACGGGACCTGATGCGAAAAGTAAGCTCGGTAGAAGGAGATTGGGGCCTGGAACGAAGACGAGTTTCGGCTGGACGAAGATTGCTGCCCCGAGGAACACCGGATGTAGAGGCTTCATCAGGAGGAAAATCATGTTGTGAAGTTAACTCTGTGAAGGAAAACAAATATTAATTTTCGTTACAATATTTTGGTATATCATGAATTTCTAGCGGCGATATTGTAGAGGATGGCCGAGAGGATATATAGTGAAGATTGTTCTGGCAAATCTATTAAAATATGAATCCGCAATATTTAGAAAACATAATTCGAGTGGGAACATGGAAGTTCGTTTTTTTATCTGCAAGGATACACTGATTCCATAGGATTAAGAATATGTCCAAACCAGTGAACTACAAACCCGGAATTTGAATCGGACGGAATTGGACAGTGGTTTCTGATAGTGACGTTCCAGGTACTATTCCGAGAGGTGCGGAACTACTAAAAACAACACAGCGTACGAAGCTACATTTTCATTATCGAAAGATTCTTCAAATTCAATGTCGTCCACGAACTCTCAAGCATCGAAACGGAACATGGCTCAAGCGCGCTTACGGTGATATCGACCTTGTCTCATGGATTATGCCCCGCTGGTCCTTCTGAGATATTTAATTTAATTTACTTGTATTTAAATAAGATTATGGTTGGACAAGAATGAAACTGAATTGACCAAAGACGTAAAGTAATTAGATTGGTTGGAGCGAATATTTAAGTTTATACTAAAATCCCTGTAATTATAACATTATTGTAATTAAGTGTGTAATCAAAAATCTCCGCCTCAAATTCATTACCAAACCCAGCATTGCGTGGTTTATAAACAACCACAAAAAGTATAAGTTCATGAGATTGAAAGACGTCAATAAATAAAAATTCAGTAATCGGTACAGTGGTTTCAGTACTGATGAATCAAATTGAGGCTTGAGACGAGTTTCAGAAACAGCTATAATGTGAAACAATTTCTCACAAAAATAATCAGAAAATTCATCAAAATGAGCAGGCAGGGATTGAGCATTAACATGACATATTGAAGCATTATCGTTCCCGTAGCGAAATCGCATACCCTTCTGCAAGCTGCAAGTGAGAAAATATAATAAATCACGCGAAGCATTCAGTATCGTGAACCTCGGTTTTAAACCCAATCTCTATTGGGATTTTAAGAGTCACAGTTGTTCATCGTCATGCCCGTGATGCAATGGGTGATTCTGCAAGAGCAGGATCATCTTTTCCCTACTTAATTCTACTTGACAGAAATGCATACAAAATCTACTAGCGAGATACAATTGCTTATAATTTAAACTTTGTGTACTTGAGTGGGTACTATCCATAAAAGAAACTTAAAATAAACAACACAATAAATTGTATTCTCCTTTGGAGCACTGGATTTAAATCATCCATACTTATAACCAAATTTACAGTGCTCGAGCATTAAATAATGAAATAGAGAATTTTATCACATTGAGCCTCACTCATATTGAGAAAGGACAGATCCTACTGCGAATTCAAGACTAATTTCTCGGAATCATGCAGGAAATACCTAGAAATACACAAACCTTTACATCATGCGTATTATCGCCTCTGGCGAACGCGTGTGTATATGTGTGTGTGTGTGTGCCTCAGACTGGGTCGGGCAAGGGCCTATATCGCGATTTAAAACAATATAGAATATCCCCTTTCTAGAGAACGAGATTCTATTGGACTATACGTCCCTTCCATATGCCTGAAATAAAATGGCTAATGCGATTGCGCATGTGATCCTAACAGAGTTGCTTGTAAGGTTGAACTGCAGTCCTTCCCTCAAAGCTGGTATCCTTCGGACGCATCAGAAGATAGAACGAACTTTGTGCAAAGGAGGCACGTTTTCCGTCTCACTCCGGGAAGGTTGGTAGCATAGGCTGTAATGGGCGATTGCCAGGGTGGGGGATATTGCCGTACGTGGACGGCAAAATCAAGATTGCCGGTTGATACCCATGCGCTCTTGCATCAAGAACTGCAGTCAATTTTGTAGCTCTTGCGCAAAGCGTCAAGTCGAATCGAGTCCAATGCTTTAGCATGTATTCTTTGCGCAAACTATCGTATTCACCATTGAGCCAAGCGCGTTCAAGGCCTCTGACGCTGTTTTCAGTCCTCGTCTTCATTTTGCTATGCCTCGGACTGAAAAAGTCGTCCTTGGCCGAGAATGGTAAAGCTTGGCTCTGTGATACATAATGTACTATTCTTGTCGGGAGCGAGTCTTTAATAGCTCACCCATCTGGAATTCTCGTAGGACCCCACCCCGGTGCTACCTGGGCTACCAGTGCCACCCTCTGCCGGTGGTGATTTTGTCAGAGTTTGCCGCATATTACTTACTATGTCGGCAAAATCTATCGCCACCTTATCTACTTATGATACGCTACGTTCCTCAGAGATGGAACTCCTCACATTTATTGAGAAAGGACATCAAGTCTTACAAGAATGAGACAATACCATACAGGGTAATTTAAGAAAAATAGGCCAGCAATAACAGGTAATTAACCTAAAAAATCTTCCAGTTCCGAGCAGCAGACCACTTGTAAAAAAAAAATTAAAGTGTACAATGCAGTTGTAGAATGGGTGGTACCAAATATAATAATAAAATATAGAAAAAATTATCAGAGAGTGTACATAAGGAACATGAACAAGAAGAATAGATAAGAAGTTGACTTCTTTCCGACAGTAGCTTCGTAATCTTATCAGCAAACTGGATTAATATACTTAGTAAGCATAACTGTAGAATACAAATAAAAATAAAGTAATCCAAAGGTCGCAAGTAAAGCCCTTTCGAAATAAAAAAGATAAAGTCTATAATAATTTCCAATATCCTAATGAGCAGCTCTCATCTGATAATGAAATCGGCTTGCAGTGGAACCAAGATAAATCACACATATGGCCATCTCTTAGGAACGTGAGATGGGTGACCACCGAGCACGACGAAAGCACACCGAAAAGCAAGTAAAAGCCTCGTATGTCTAGAGGACACAGAGTTCCTAGGGAAATAGAGTCAGTTCCCGAAAATCAAAAGTGCCGAGTATGCAGCCAAGGAGAATAAAAAGAAAGAAAGTCATAACGAACTTATAATAAAATTACCTCAGTAATACCCATAATATTCTGTTCAGCTAGTTTAGCTAGTCATCCTGATTATCGGTGCTCTTGGAGGCTCCAAGCTTTCACTGGCTAATAGACTGAAAAGGATCCCTGCGTTTCAACGAAATAATAAGATACTTGCGGGGATAATGCAGAATGCACAGTCTCACGGCCCTCGACATTGTGGAGCTTCAGATCACACGTAAGTATGCAGAAGAGCCTGCACATCATTTCTTTCGTTCTGCGATTGTAGGTACCACACCGTCAATACGGGCGCAGACTCCAATATATCTAATATCTTAAAACCGAATAATTCTAGGTGCAGCTCATAGTACCGCAAATGGAAGAGATCTTGTTCTAAAGATGGTCACGAAGCACAAAAGGATTAGCAAAAGAGTGTCCCTTTATCAAGTCGCGGAGCATATAACCGATCCCCTTTGCTTGAATCTTAACATGGGAATTTATGAAAGTGCATTAGTGTATCTGCGTGCCCCACTTTTAAAAGCCCAAATTAAGAAAATAGAGTTTTTAATTTTGCACCAACAGCTTCTGGATAAGGAAATGCACTGAAACTTTTACATAAATGTAGAAAAGTAGTGTTTTTCAATTTGGCTCGCTTTCCTTGCCTCAGATCGTCAGGGTTTGATTTAAGCAAAAAGGGTTTCATTTTTACATGTCCTGATGATATTCCGATCTATTTTTCTTTAATTTTGTCGGAGGAATCTTTGAAACCCCCCACCCCTTGAAGTAAAGCTATAAGGTCAACTATAAAGTCAGGTGCCACACCAGTGCTTCTTCTCAAGGCAGCGATCAAGTTGAGAGGACATGTACAGAAGATTGCTCTAGGAAATTTATTAAAAGCTGGAACTGCAATATTGTGGAAAAATCATTCGAGTAGGATCAAAAAGACTTTTAATTATGTATGTTTTTTTAAAAATGCAATCCTGTTTTATGAATAATATACTGTATCCATATTACACGATTGACGCAATAAAAAATCTTTAGAGTTCTGGGAAACCGAAATTTAGTATAGACAAACACCAAGTTTTGGTAATAGCGTCTGTCCGACAGTCTGGGATCTGTAAGCATGATTTCAACTAACGCAGGGAAATTTGTTCTTCCTCTTTGACTAAGTGTACATTTTCGTTTTTTAAATTCGGAAAGATTTTTGGCTAATGTTTTACGAATTCCATTTTGTATATCGCACACATGATGGTTTACTCCGAAATGAAATTAGATTAACGTATCCTTTGCAGACAAACTCAAGCTTGAGTTTGAAAAAGATAGCAAAATGAAATAGGATTGAGATTGTATCAGACAAATTGCTAGTTGTGAAAGCCGTCAAGACATAGAGGAGTTTATAGTCGATTACCATTTTTATCAAATATGGGACAAACTTTTAAATGCGTAAATGAGAAATTTAATAAGTAACGTATTTAACAAATAATCTTTTCTATAATCTAATATATATATATATATATATATATATATATTAAGTTTTATTACCTCGACAGAGGCTACCTCGGAAATAATCTTACCTCTCTTATGTGTAATTCTTATCTCTTCAATGATAAGATTTGAATAAATACCTATAACTTGATTTTCGTCATATATTTATTTTTCTGTAATGTATGAATCTATTATCAAACGCTTTTAATTTGAATCATTTATGAATATCTATCTCTGAGAGAAGCATTATTAGTTTTACAAATTCTTATATTATTATTATTATTATATTATACTCTTTAAACATTTGTTGACAAAAACTATTTTTAACGCCTACTGGGATCAATCCATCACTTTTATTATATAAGGTATCCTATATTCATTTGTCCAGCTATAATAAATTGCACCTGGTATACTGACGCGAACAGTTAGCTACTCAACATTTGAAATATTTAAGGGTCTTAAGATATTACAAACTATTCTAGAGATTTTCCAATACGAAAAGAACGAGTACACAGCCCTTTAGATGATTCTTTATATTTAAAGATATTAGAAATCCTGTTTTTATCACACACACACACACTCACACACAGTCTGAATCCTGACAATATTAATTCCGATTAAATTCGTATTCATTTCGAACAAACTGAAATAGAGTTTGCAAGAGAATAGCAAGTGGGAAGGAATGCGGATTTTGTCGTGCCGGGCAGAATTGTTATTTGCGGAAAGTTTAAAAGAGATTTTGACAATATATGTACAGTAAAGTGTCGTAATTACCAACAAAATTAAGGATGAACGTCAAGGTAAAGACGAGATTATAAAAGATCCACATCTTTTGAAATCACGGGAAAAACTGATTACATCGTTGATGAAGGATTTGTATGAGAGTGTATCTACAGTGACCTCCCACCTATCGGACTACCTCTTATAGGGACTTCCCCTACTCGCTTTGATCCCACCATAGCATAAAACCTCTGAATGTTCTCTGCTACTTTTTCTTTCATCTGCCAAATTTTTAACCTAAATTTCTTGAACAGATTCGAGTTTTACCACCAATCAGATATGATGATAAAGCGAACGGGGAGAAAGATGTTTAATTTGGTGGGGCACCCCACCTAAAGCGAAGCATATTGCGAGTCGTTCGCGGTAGGTAAGAGGGTACGGTAGACACATCTTTAGCAAAAAGGGGAAACACTAATTACAATGTTGATAAAAAATTTGATTTACAATACAACTGGTGCTCATTATACTTTTTTAATTTATTCATCATATACTCATTGTATCATGGATTTTATTTAGGCTATTGCTTCTGGGATATTCTTATTTACATTTCGTGAATCAGCCTAAGAAAATAAATTTGGTTACTTCAACTGGTATGTGTCAAAGATAAAAAATATTACGTATTTTATTCCCTCTTCTTTAATTTAAAAAATGTCAAAATAAATATCTGATCTTTCAAGTGCTTGGAACATTTCAAATTGATAGCATTTGAAATTAAATAGTTTCTATTTCGTAATATTAGTCCGTCTATACACTGAGAAAAAAATAATTCTGTATCAATGAATCAATCAATCAATGAATCTGTGACTTGAACGTGTTCAGTCTGCATGATTTGAAATGAATTCGGATTGAAAATTCGTGTGCTTTTTGCTAATTCTTCTTCTTCTGTAGAAAGTTATTCCTTTTGGTTCAAAATTCATGTTTTTAGCAGAAAATTCAAAGTTGTTAGTTCAACAGGACTAAAAAATGAATCTCAGAAAATTAAAATAATTTCTTGAAAATTGAACTGTTTGGTTACAATTTCGTGAACAATTTTTTTCACGCTTGTTTAACGATGTATTTCAGGTAGACAAAGCAGGAGAAACATACAATCTGACAAAATTGTTAGGAGATTTTAAAATTGTAGTTAATAATTTGTTTTCTATGAATACACTTGAATACTTTAACAAATTTACATTACCTAAATAATTTAATAGTCTCTCAATTTTTTCGTTTCCGTTTTCCGATAGTTTATAATGTTTTCAGGTACACCTTTTTTTATAATATTAACCTTAATCAATGACAAATTATTGAGATTTATTAAAACATTTATTAATAGCGACCCTGGAACAAAACAGATATCTTATACAAATTAATTCTATACAAAAATGAAAAGAACACATTTTGTCCTCTCTGCCAAATGAAAAACATTTGAACACATAATCTTATTGTTATGATTGATTGGACAGTTCATAACGTCCAGAAAATACGTACATTTCATATCTAATTTAAGCCTTTATAAAACTATAATCATTTTCCTTAAAAAACATTTTTATGAAACCTTAACGTAACTTTTTGAATTTTATTTACAAAAAAGAATGGCCTGGGCATGGACAAAAGATGGGCATGAACTATAGATAACAACATTTTTCATATTTTCGTATTACATTTTTTCAAATAATTATATTAGTGGTGTAGAGGATTTTCGTTTAGACACACTACTTTAAAATTAACGATTACTTTGCGTCGGGGGCCTACTGGAATTTCACAGATTTCATTATCGGTCAATAGACGAATCCTGCGGCTTCCTATGTTCATTTTTGCCCTTACGTCACCGCGATTATGAACGTATGTATATATACCAGCTAAACTACCATTACTCTCCAATGTTGCAAATACGTCACCATCCAATGTTGATAATACAATTTGTGCTTGAGTGGGCATTGGTCCAAAGCGACCTAGCGCTACGAGTCTTTTGATTGGTTTATCTGCAGGAAAGATATATCTTACAAGTTTGAATTGCCTATTCGAATTTCTTTTGGGAGTAAGCCGTATAAATGGAAGTTGCTCAGGTTCATATCCAAGTATTTTATAAAAAGGAAACCTACCAGGTGGCGACCTGGCAGGAGGAGACATGGGCCTCACACGGAGAGTAAGGTCCGTCGTAGGAGAACGGGACCTGACACGAAGAGTAAGCTCGGTCGAAGGAGATTGGGACCTGGAACGCAGATGAGGTACGGCAGGACGAAGAAGGCTATCAGGAGATTGGTGTACGTCAAAAGTAGAAGATGAACGGCCACGAGGTACACCAGAAGTAGAAGCGCCATTAGGAGGACAATCATACTGTGAACTTAACTCTGTGAAAAGAATGAAACTATTAATTTTCTTTAAAATATTTTGGTACATCACGAATTTCTAGTGGCGAAACTGTGAGGGAAGGCTGAGGGGACATGTAGTGAATATTGCTCTAGGACATGTATTAAAGGATGGACATGCAATATTCAGGAAACATAATTCGGGTGGGAACATGGAAGCTCGTTTTCATCAAACATACGCTGGTTCCATAGCATAGAAAATACCTGCGAATAACGTAACTACAAACCCGGAGTTTGAATTGGATAGAATTGAATAGTGTTTACATAATTTGCTTATTCGTGTAATTCGATATGCTTTATCTCTCAACAGGTGACTGCTCCCGATTACGAAGCTTGTTTTTTATTACGAAAAAATGTCAATCTCAAAGTAGAAATAATAATTATTTGCAAATTTTGTGAGACTATAGTTTTGAAATTCTATTTCTTGAATGAGTTTGTGAAATGTTTGTTACTGAAACCAGTGCTAATTTATAAATATTCTCAGCTCCTTTATTGAATAGTGACGACTACCCACGTGTGGGTTTGAAAATTGTCTCATGGGTTTCCAATAGGTTCTTAGGACTATTAAATTATCTGAAATTACAACCGGAGACTTTCGCATAACTTTGAATTCCTATTAATGATGCGCGACAGTGCCTTCTTATCATCAGTACAATGGGACCTTTAATATGATTCAAGTTTTGAGACTTCATGCCAATACTTTAATTATTGCGCAACACGTTTTTGTAGTTTCTGTGGTAGTCGAAATGTGTCTTCTGGAGCATTTGATACTGAGCAGTTGTATCAAGGACTCATTCCAAGGCAAGGTCTGGAACTATTAAAAATAACACAGAGTAAGGGTATGGAATACTTGAAGGATAAATTATAATCACAAGTTGAGGAGCGGTACCAAACATTTCAGGGTTGTTCCTAGATACATTTGATGGTGTTTCAGACGAAAATACCTTTGCCGATATTTTCAGGTAATTACAATGAGTGATCAAATTTACCCGATTAGTTAAAATCTTTAATTGATGCAAGGTCGTTCATTTCCGATTTCGTAAACTTGCAACACTTAAAGACAAAAATATCTGG
Organism: Acraspis erinacei; assembly: GCA_035041075.1. Lineage (NCBI taxonomy): Eukaryota > Metazoa > Arthropoda > Insecta > Hymenoptera > Cynipidae > Acraspis > Acraspis erinacei. Next base: position 6,817 of record JAWWLR010084644.1, on the reverse strand, counting down.
TGATCCGGCTCAGTCTTTAGGAAATATTCTGTTGGCAAATTGCAAATGCAAGCGCGCGTGGAGTTTTTTGGTTGATCGATATAAGAATGAACGAATCCTGATTAATTGTCACTTATCGGATATTTTGTCCTTGTTAATGAGAAACGACACTTGGCAATTCAACTGAGCCTCCGTCTTGACATTCCATGCTGGAGCTTCATCTTTAGCATCCAAAGACTCTGTAAACTCAATGTCATGCACGAAGTCTCAAGCATCGAAACGGATCATGGCGTATCTTGGTTGAACAAAGGGTTCAGCAGCTCCATCGAATGTCACTGCGGAACAAATGGATGCTCAAGGCGGGACGTGCTACAATTGCGGACATTTCTTAACGTACTAATTACAATTCCGAGCATTAAATTAAGTTCTGTGAAATAGCGCTTACCATGATATCGTTCTTGATGTTTCGCTTGCTGGAGCGTCTCTAGTAAAAGTACTTAGTGTCAAATTTTAGTTGTGACTTAGGCCTTCTAACTGTAAGTTAAAAAGGAGTATCTATTAAAATCGGTGCCTTCCCATGAATTTCATCACCATGCTTTAAATCCAATGTCAAATGTCTCACGATGCGCTAGTGCGTCCGCGTTGATCTCAATATCTTTTAACATTTTCCAATGGATACTGCAGAATGGTCTCACATTCTAGATTGCTTTTGGCGGGTCCAGACTTTAGTATTCATAGGCTGATCTAGGTGATCCTAGATCAGATTCCTAAGATCATATTGACAGCAGAAGATCAATAGTGTGAGTATTTATTCGTTGCTATTCATTCTCGCATACGTGAGGAGGGAAGATACTTTGTTTGACTTCCGATGAAGCATGATTTGCAATAATTCGGAGATTCACATCGCTCAGCTCGTGTGCCTATTGTAAAAAAGCGATCACTTCTCAGGCAGACAGCTTAACTTTTTGATCACCTAGGTTGTTTCAGAATATCGATTATTGCAGCCGACATCTTCATCTAATTGCTGTAACTCTTAAGGATACGACATCGGTAATCACGCCAAAAATTATGCAGTAAAAAAATTTGGAAAAAACAACGGAAACGACGCCGGAAACAAGATCGGAATTTGGGACCGCATACGAATTCAGTTCCAGTGTGCATTTTCTTCTGTACTTATAACTATCATAGAAAATAATATTATTATTTAATTAAATTTATAATTTGTATAATTTAGCACAATTATAATGATAAAAGTGAGTTGCAGGGAATGGTAAGCACAAATTATTATAGGCAAAAGAAATATGGTTTTAAAGGATTTATTTCATCATACAAAGAATTATGATATAATAATAATAATTTTTTTTTCAAAGTACAATTCTTCAGCTTAAAAATCTTGTTAAGCTCATCCACTTTTATAAATTATAAAGAAAAAGGCATTTTTGTATAGAAAGTCAGCTTTATTATAAGGTTGGGAATTCGCACTAATGTGAACTCTACGGGTTAAGATGTTGGCCACTGTTATTAGGATGGTAGTTAGATCGAGAATTTCATAGATTTTAATCAATCTCCTCATTTTTTTAAACACCTTCTCACGTCATAAATTTTATTGGAAAGGTATTTTTAATATTTTGGTACCCTGGTGTGTCAATTTATTGACTTCAAACCAGCATTAGTGACTTTTTCAGAAAGTAGGTTTCGAACAATTAAATAGGTCTATCTAGGTGAAGGGTTTTATATTCACCTAAATATTTGGGAATATATAAAAGGGAAAAATGATTCCAAATTTGCTGGAAATGTAGCTGACCTGCTTTGGGATAGAGCTGTACTTGAAAGAAAATGTTTAGATTTTCAGAGAGTAAATAGAAATATATATATATATATATAGGTCATTATTTTATTTAAAAAACATTTATGCCATTTTTAATTCTTATTAGTTCAATTTTATATAGTTTCGATTTAACTGTCCCAGGCCCACCTTATAAAACAGTCACTGATCTTGATTTGAATGGAATCAATCGACAAATCAGGATATATCTAACTACCATCCTAATAACGGTGGACAATACCTTTACACGTGGAGTCCACACTCGTGCAAATTCGCAACCGTAAAATAAAAGTGAATTTCTATATAAAGGTGCCCTTTGCCTTATAATTTATTATTATAATTTATACAATTAATATTATATTGAACCACCTTCCATCCCACAGGTACTCATAATCTGATACTTTGCTATCAAACACGGTCGCGACGCGACAAGTTATTATTATATTCATTGTTGTCAATCGTTGTTTTGGAATTCAATATTCTACTTGCGCATTCATCATAATATGCGCCTATACACACCGGCAAGCCCATCTATAGGGAGCCGACAATCACACTGGAAAGCCCAATAGGGGTCCAACATTCAACCTGGAGAGCCCGTTTATAGGGTTCCGACGGTCATCCTGGAGAGCCCGTTTATAGGAACCAACATTCATACTGGAGTGCCCTTTTATAGGGATACATTTTTCTCACAAACAGTAGTTCCAATGCCAAAGACTGAGAGCAACGATTCAAAATATTTATTTTACATGTACGGCGAGAGACAAAAACAACTTCACACACGCACACGGATATGCACATTCATCAAAAGGAAAAAAGAGGAAAAGAAAAGTTAATAATTAAAAGTCATACATTAAAAGTCAAAAGATAAAAATGAGATTATCCCAGTCATCTACCGTGTACACGGGATGGCCATAGAAGGCGATTTCATCCGCTATCATTCTTTAAGCCCAGAAAACTTCGGACCATGTGGCATGCGTTCAAAAAATATCGCCTTCTGCATTAGATGTAGCGAATTTCGAGCTCCCAGCTCTTCCAAGATTTGTACACACCTCGCATGAACATTCCCAGTGGAGGAGATCACGACCGGGTGGATGGTAACTTTCTTCACCCTCCACACGGCCAGGATCTCCTGTTTCAACTCCGAGTATTTCTGGATCTTCTCAGTATATCGGAGCCTTATATTATTGTTAAGAGGAACGCTGATGTCTATTATTCTCACGTTTTGAGCACGTTTTTCCAACCAAAAGACATCTGGTCGATTGTATCTCACTATATGGTCAGTGAGAATACTCCTGTCCCAGTAAAGCAGATGATCTTGGTTCTCTAATACTTTAACTGGAGTGTATTTATAGTAAGCCTCAAATTTCTCTAGTAAACCATTGTTCAGGACAATTTGTTGGTGAACGATCCCAGCAACATCATTATGTATGCGGTTGTATTCTTGCGAGTCAAACATCGTACAGCCGTCAATGATGTGCTCAATGCTCTGATTGGGATCGCCACAAAGGCGGCATCTATCAATAACTGCCATCATATTGAAGATTTTTTTTTGGTAATTCATCGTTTTGATTACCCTTTCCTGGATGAAAAAGACCAATCCCTCCATCTCCGGAAACAGTTATCCTCGCATTAACCAAAGGTTTGAAGCATGACTATCAACGCTAGGGAGATCTAATGTTTGATGACGTTGCTTGTGCAGCTGTTTATCTCGCCACTGAGCAGCCAGCTGTTCAGCATTGAGATGCCCGATGTTCCTCGCATTGAGACCCGACGCCAGAATCAGACTAAGTCGACGCAAAAAAGTCAGACAAAGTCCAGACCCAGAGACATCCTGATTTCATAGGAGAAGTGCAGCAATATGTTAAATAAGCAGTTCAGTTTCTACTCAGAGCTTGCATAAATCTGAATGTCGTCCATGTACATAAGATGAGTGAGTTGAGACTCATCCTCTCCCACCTCAATTTTTTAACCCATAGGATGTGGGGTTCAGTGGGTTTAGTGGGTTCAGTGCTAAACAAAACCATAGTGCGTGCAATGAATCACCTTGGAAGATTCCTCGTTTAATGGGCAAGCACTGGATATCCCTCACCACCCCACGACTAAAACATTTAATCCTTGTGCACCATTAGTGCAAAATTGTCGAGAATCTGTTTATCGACAGAGAAAACTTTAATGCACTATAATTCAATTTTTTTTAATTTGATAAGAAGTAATTAGAAAAGAAGTTCTGCCAATAATAAAAGTTTCGCTAAAAGTAGTTTTTGTATGTTTTAAAGTGTCCACATTAAAAAATACCTTTTAAAATAGAAAAAATAAAATCAACTGTGTGGGTAAATCAAGTTTTTATGAAAACGAAGTAAGAATAGAAATTATAAGGGGACTTTTTTCTATTCTTTCAAGGAATAATGTTGCTTTCATAATTTGCTTTAACATCTCGTTTGGTTTGCAGAAAAACTAGGCATTTGGAAATCGCAAATCTAAAATCATGGAAAAGAGTTTGGGCTTTCGCACCGTTGGGCTTAAGTCATTGAAGTTACAAAGTGCAACATTTGCAACATATATGAATGAGCTAAACAAACTTTTTGGAGTAAAACTCCAGTTGTTTCTCCTATTTTTCCGACCGCTGATATAATTTCAAAATTTAATAAAAGTTTCCTTAAATCCTTATCTCGGTCTTACGTTCCAATTTAAACAAACAAAAACGATTGTAGTTCTTAAAAAGTCGTTATATTTTCAACATTTCGGCACTCACTGCGGGCCTTCATCAGGAAAAAATTCCTTCTCTAAAATACAAAGTATTTTTCTTTTGATATACAATCAATTAAAACTCAATTATAATAACAAATTAGAAACATGCAAACTTATTTATTTTATTACTTGTCATTTAAATACTTAGACAATATGTACATTTAATTGACAAAATATTTCCGAACAAATGTTCAATAATAATTTTAAAATAACCACAGATGAAAATAGCGCGCCAAAGCTGAAAGGATTTAAAATTGTGAATTGAGTTTAGTTAATTGTTTTTTCAGATTGAAGATTAATTGATAAAAATAGATTCAGTAATTCGACGTTTATAAGTTTTTTGTTCCCTAGCTAAAATTCTAATGTGATAATAATTAAAATAAAAAAAGTTATCAAAGTTCCATGAGTGTTAAGAGAAACCAGTATTTAAATTTGCAATTTCACAATCTTTCTTATGCTCAACAACTCTAGTGTTTAATCCTCTGCCGTTTTCTCTGATGTAAACTTTATTGCAACCAGTGCATCTCATTAATTATACAACACCTAATAAATTTTCAACCCTATTGGAGTCTTTTGTATTCAAAAGAAAATTATCTAAAGTATGGTTATTTTTAATATAAACGTTGATGTTAATATGATTCAAAGAACGTCTTATTTTTCAGGAAGATCTTAAAAATAAGGTATGGTGACCTCTAAATCTGTTTGATTGTATTTATCTAACCATTTTTTCCGCTTATTATTTTTGTGCGAACTTTTTTAAATTTGGTGAATTTGTTATTTTCTAACGCTTTCTATTAACGGAAGTGTATAATTATTCTGCAATAAAGTAACTTTTCAATTACCTAAATTTTCTTCTATAAATTTAACATTACTTAATTTTTTACACATATCTACTAAACCTTTAATTAAAAATTTGAAATTTGCAATACAGATGCAATCTACAACTAAAATTTATCTTCTTTGTTCAAAATTTGGTTGTGTTTTGGTAAATACAAAAATTCAACAAATTTGCATAGCTTTTACGTTTTATATTCTGAGAGAGTACCTCCAGAATAATTATTGTAATTTCTTTTATTGAATTTTTCAGCTAGAATAAATTACATCTGATATAATGGCGCGAGTAGTTAGCCACTCAACTTTTGCAATTTTAAAGAATATGAAGATATTCCAAATGATTCTAAAGATTTTCTAATACCTAAAGAGATTTGGGAACGATTACCCGGTTCTTCAGATGATTTTTAGTATTTAAAAGTGATCAGCGGATTTCTTTGAATTTTTCTGTAAGGATGCTTCGGACTAAGGCGGAAAAAATTCCGCTTCTGCTTCTACTTAATGCAACTTCTGGTTTTGAAATTCGGACAAATTCCGTATCAAGAGACCAACTGAAATAATGCTAGAAAAAGAATAGAAATTGCGATAGAATGCGGATTCTGTCACGTTGAACAAATTTTTTATTTTCGAAATATCAAAAAATATTTAAAAATTATGGTTATAGTAGAATATTATAATTACCAATAGAATTAAGTATGGACACCAAGGCAAAAACCGGAGAATAAGCGATCCACATCTTTTGCAATTACATGAATCACTAGCTATTGTGTTGATAACAAATTTGTATTTGCAGTGTAACTCGAGCTCATTATATTGCTTCATTTGACGTATCATATAATTTTTATTTGATGGAATATTTTCAAGGTGACTTTTCTGAGAAATTCACATTTACATTTCATTAATCAGTGTAAGAAATAAATTCTGTTTACCTCAAGTAGTCAGTTTTAGAGATAGAAACTATTATCAGGAAAAGCATTTGTCACCTTGATGTAATATTTTTGTTAGTAATTTATATTGGTTTTATTTATATTTCTTTTTTTTTTGCAACAGTTTCCTACTGAAGACTACTTTTTCGTTACAAAGGACCCCGCACTAAATGTATGGGAAAATGGCTTTCGGTGGATTTAGTGGAAACTTTCTAATTTTTAAGGTTATAAGTGCCGGATGAAATATCCGTAAAAAATCCAAAAAAATGGACAGTTTTAGCGCTGTGCGGCGCACATTGGGGATAGAATGTTCAAAACCACCTGCAGATCGCAAATCTTAACCAAATCAAGCAAAATTGGGCTCAAAATGTTTGTAATTGAATTACCAAGAGACTCACGAAGCCAAATTTTTAAAAATAATTTGTTTAAAAAAATAGTTTTAACAATTATTGCTAAATTTGCAATATATTGCAGAAATCATGCGAAACAACTTAAACCTTAAACCCAA
>JAWWLR010084000.1:0-14767 GCA_035041075.1 Acraspis erinacei | reverse complement strand
CCCCCCCCCCCCTTGAGCTGTTACGTAATGTAAGGACGGCCCCTAATGTACTTATAATCAAATAAGCTCGAGGTAATTTCGGTAATGATCCTGGTAAGGGACCGTACTTAAATTACGTAGAAGCTCAAGGGGGGCGGCGAGAAATTTCGTTACGATTTGTTACAATTTGTTACAATTTTCTTCAACAGAAAAAAATTTTTGGTTGCAAATTCAACCGTTTTGTTGACAAATCGTCTTTTTGGGTTAAAAATTTAGAGCCTATTATGGAACATTAAACTTGGGTTCAAAATTCAAATTTTTTTTGCTGAAAAGTCAACTGAGATCTTTTTTAGATGACAATTATTGTTTTGGAAAATTTGTCTTTTGGATTTAAAAATTGACCTGTCTTATTAGAAGTTCATTGTACTTGGACAAACATGCAAATTTTTGGTGGAAAGCATAATAAATGTTGTTAAAAATTTGTACTTTTTGGGTAAAAAATCGACTATTTAGTAAAGAAAAAATTAATTTAAAATGCAGCTATTTTAAGTGAAATGTTCTCTTTATAAGATAAAAATACAATTTTTCGGTTGACAGTTAAACTGCTTGGTTACAAAGACATACTTTTTATTTGCAGATTCCACTTTTTTGTTGAAAATTCAATCATTTCTTATTTTATTAAAAATTAATTTTGTTGGTAGAAATTCGACGTTTCTGTGATAAAATTAAAACGCCACTACTTAATAAAGAATTCAACTATTTTCTTATATTTTCATCAGGTTTGGTTGAAAAAAGTTCGTGTTTTAAAATTCAACATTCATTTTTTTGTAGAATTTTTTTAAATTCACATAATGACCGTGAAAATTGATTTGAAATGTTTTCTAACAGAAAATTAAAAAAAATGTACAACCTTTATCTTTTAAATTTGAAACTTCATCTGTTTTAGTAAAAATAATTTTTTGTAAATGAAAATTCAACTTTTTGGTTAAAAACTCTCCTTCTTTGTCCGGCTATTCAAGTATTATGTTTGCAGGATTTAGTTGGTTCATTTTGTTCAGAAATAATTTTTTTGTTCTACAAGATTTATATTTTTATTTGAAAATTCATCTCTTTGGTTGAAAGTGTTGAAGTGACGGAATTCATGTAACTAACGAAATTCATGGATTTCATTAAATTAGCGGAATTCACGGAATTCATGGAATTCACGAAGTTCATGGAATTTAGGGAATTCACAGAATTTATGGAATTTAAGGAATTCATGGAATTTAAGGAATTCACAGAATTTAAGGAATTCATAGAACCAACGGAATTCATGGATTTCATGGAGTTAGTGGAATTCATGGAATTCTAGGAATTCATGGAATTCATGGAATTTAAGGAAATCTTGGAATTTACAGAATTAATGAAATTTAAAGAATTCTTGCAATTCACAGAATTTACGGAATTCATAAACCTAACGGAATTCATAGATTTCATGGAATTAGCGGAATCCACGGAATTCATGTAATTTTAGGAATTCGCAGAATTTACGGAATTCATATAACTAACTCAATTCACGTATTTCATGGAATTAGCGGAATTCACGGAATTCTAGGAATCCACGGTATGCACGGAATACAATAAATTCAGGAGATTCAATAGATTCAGAAAATTGCCGGAATTCATAGAATTTACGGCATTGAAAGATTTTACGCAATTCACAGAATTCAGAAAATTCACAAAGTTCATGGAATTTACGGAATTCGATCAATTCAAGCAACTCATGGAATTTATGGAATTCACGAAATTTATGGCATTTATGGAATTCACGCAATTTGCGGAATTCACGGAATTCAACGAATTCGCGGAATTTATGAAATTCACGCCATTTTCGGATTTCACGCAAATAATTTATTAGCGGACTTGACGGAATTTTGAAATTCAAGGAATTTTCGGAATCCAAAAAATTCGCCGAAATCAAGAAATTCGTGGAATTAATAGAATTCGCGGAAATGATGGAATTAACGGAATTCCAAAAATACGCGTAAGTCATGGAATTCATGGAATTCATAGAAATGATGGAATTCATGGAATTAATAGAATTCGCGGAAATGATGGAAATAACGGAATTCCAAGAATACGCGTAAGTCATGAAATTCATGGAATTCACGGCATGTGTGGAATTCACGGATTTCAAGCAAGTCACGTAATTCATTGAATTCAAGCGAGATACGGAATTAAACACACGGTTCTAGTAATTCATAAAATTCAATGAAATCACGGAATTCACGGAATCTATATAATACATGGTGATTAAGGCCAATTCCGTTGTTTCCATGAGTTCCGCGAATTCAATGAATTTCGTGAATTTTAATGAATTTCATGGATTTCATAAATGTCATAAATATTGCGGATTTTTGTAATTCCCTGAGTTCCTTGAATTCCATCAATTTCGTGAGTTCCTAGAATTCCGCGAATTCCGTAATTTGCGTGAATTTCATGAATTCCGTAAATTCCTTGAATAACGTGAATTCCATGAATTTCGCGAATTCCTTCATTTCCAGGAGTTCCGTGAATTCCGGGCACGTCAGGAATTCCGTGAGTTTCATGAATTCAATTAATTCCGGGATATTCCTTGAAAGCGCTGAATTCCGTCAATATGTCTATTTTTGTAGCGTAATAACAAAAAAAGTAATGAACTTAAACAAATTTTGATTATTGGAGATGAAAGAGTAACTCAGAAAGTATAGATTGGCGCAAAAAAATAAAAAACGATTTTTTCCGCATCAGGTCCCTTTTCTCGCTTCTCGCGGACGGTCATATATATTGCATATATATTTCTTGACTGAAAAATTCTTATTTTTTTTTTAAATTCATCTTTGGTTTTAAATTTTTTGTTCGTTCTACATTTTATTCCTTGGGATTTAATAATAAACTATAACACTGGTTTGTTATCAACTTATCTTTTGGGGTTGAAAATTCAACTATTATGTTCGCAAAGTAATTATTTTTTGCAAAATTTAAATATTTCGTTGAAGTCATCTTTTATTGCAGAAGACATTTTTTTGCTTCGAATAAACTAATTTGAAAACTTTAAATTTGTATAAAAGATTGTTTATTAAAATATAACAATACTAAAATTCTGCTGTATTTGAATAATAATGATCAAGGAAAATGCAAAATTAGTCAAAGAAACATCAGGAAATTTTGAAAATCAACTAAAATAACTAGGATAACATTTCTGCAAACTAAAAATTAAGTTCAGTAAGAGAGGAGACTTAATCCGTGACTTAATTTAAATACGGTCCCTAATTAACTTTTAATCCAGAGTAAACCAGGTAATCAGAGTAATTTTCGTACAAAAACTAGTTTTCAACTCTTTCTTTTAAATCGTTTTTAAATTAATTTTCCTGACTGAAAATTTACCAATTTAACTTTTTGTTAAAGATTTACATTAATTTATTTGAAAATCATGGACTGATAGGGGAGTATTTTTCGTGGAAATGAGCCTCCCCCACTCCTCGCAGGTCTAATATTTTCTTTCTTCCTCTCCACAAACACGAATTTTATATTTTACAGGGAAAGTATATTATCCGGAAAAATATATAATCCCTAGGCGATATATATAATGCCCAAAAGAGTCCAGGCAAAGTGTCTAATAAATACTTTACATTTGAGAAATTTCTTTTTGTTTAACTTTCATTATTTTTGTGATTTCAAGATATGAACATGTGCTTTTTAGTATTTATAGTAAGAGGAATTTCAAAAAAACAATTTGTTGCATGACACTTTTCACATTTTCTGGATATTTTAAACACAAATGCTTAAATTCAGATTTTCAAACATATACAGTTTTGATTTTCTTTAAAATATTGATTATAGATATTTTATAGTTTTAAAAAATGATCGATATTCTGGAAAACCCTATTCTTGCACTGATACTGAACACTTTTACATAAATCTAAAATTATTTTTAAAAAATGGCACTTCAGGAATTAAAAAAAAAACTTTTTTATTAAATAATAAATGGTAAAAAATAATCTTTAAGAAATAACCTGTCACGAATCTTTTTAAAATTTAATAAGCTTATATTAAAAAAAAAACGTGAACATCAGATTAGAGTCTTTAATTAAAAATTGATCATAATATTCATGATTTTTTTCAGATACAAAGTTTTTTTTAAATTTTCGTGAAAAACAAAGTTTCGAATCAATATCTATTTATGTGTGAAAAATAAAGCTTAGTGTCAATCAAAATGTTATTTCCAATATACCATGTTTCTTAAATGCTTCATTATATTAAAAATCAAGATTATACATATACTTTACCTATCTCATGTCGGGAATTGCATATAATGCCTAGGGATTTTATAGAATGCCTAGGTTTTATATATAATGCCTAAGGGTTATACAGAAATGCCTAGGGATCATATAGAATGTGACGACCCATTATGGACACTACGAAAAGAAAGAAAAGAAAAAGAAAAATAGCCTATTTCCTTACATATATTTGAGTGGCACTATTCAGAAAGACTAGATTGAAATGCCTGCGCTCGAAGCGAAAGCGCGATGGTCAAACCGGCATTATTCAGAGAGAGGACTGTATTGGGTCCAAATTTCATATATTTTGTTACTCCTAAAAACTAATCATTTTTAATTAATAAATCGCGTAATTCTGACAGTATGGACTCCACTCTAATTATATGTCATTCAGATTAATCCATGCAATCGGGAGAAATCTGGAATAATCAAGAGTAAATCTGTACATAAAGTTAATCCAGGTTAATCGGACAAAATCCAGGGTAATCCACCTCAACTGGAACGTATTTTTCAGAGCTGCTTTCCCTCTGTATTTAACCTAAAGTCTAAATTTAAATTCAGAAGATTTTTCTTACCAAACCATAGTGCGCCCAACCAATCGGCAATTCCATAATTAATTCCTTCGTTTGCTGGTATGTTGATTTCGTTAATTGTCCTTAAAGTTTGACTTGGATTATTGGTTGAACTATCCCATTTGATTAATTCAATTTTATTATTATAAGCCACCACAAAATGTCCCTTCTTGTTGCCATCAGGAACAGCAAAAGATAGGGAGCCGTTCCCTGTGTAAAAAATTATTATTAAAAATTCATGGTTCAATATTTATTTTGTTGATGGAAAACACACTTCTTAAGTTGAATACTTAATCATAGATTAATATAAATTGCTTCATTCCATTCATTGAAAACGGAACCATTTCTTTTAAAATTCTTTTTTTTTCATTTTAGCAATTAATTTTTGTAATTAATCATTTGTATATTTAAATATTTTTAAATATCCATTTTTTTCTTATAAACATTCAACTACGTGGTGAAATCGCATTCTGTTTGGTTTGGTAATTTAAATATTTTGCATAAAATTTCGTTCTATAAAACTGAAAATTAGTTGCTTCAACTAAAAATTTTACTATTTTATAAAAAATTAATATTTCTTGGTGTAAATCTATTCGTTTTGGTAGAAACTTAATTTTTTGACACGAAAATTCATGTGTATTTTTAAAATGTTGACTATAAAATGAAAATTTATTTTATTTAATTGAAAATTGATCTTTTTCATGAAAATTACATTTTGTTGTTGTTAAAGATTTAACTTGTTGAAAATGTATCTCTTTGAATAGAAAATTAGTCTCTTTGGTGCAAAATTCAATTTCATCGTTAATAAATTATTTTATGAGTAAAAATTAATAATTTTATCTTAAATACACAGAATAAGCGAATTTGACCTGCTCGCGGAACGGCAGTAAAAGCGCTAATTATTGTACCGCTGTGAGCGGCACGTAGGATGACACCCAGGAGGAAGAAGTGAGTCAGAAGTGAAAGAAAATAGTGGGAAGAATTCGTTTAAAAACTATTTTAAATGAAGAATTGGATTTTGGGGTAGTTAAATTATCATTATAATTGTTTATATTATAAACAAATTTAATGAACAAATGCATTATTCGGGCATCTGGGGACGGCAAAATTCGGTTTCTTCTATATCAGTCTTTGTAATTGGGAACTTCATGATGATTTCAGCAAAGTTCATAATTGGTTGATAAATTTTATATATTTTTAAAAACAAATGCGGTATGCAGGCACTGTTGATAGAATGTTTTTTCGATATCAGTCTTTTTGATTGGAAACTTATTCATAATTGCCATAATAATTCAGCGTGTATTTCTTTATGCATTTTTTTTGTGCTACACTATTAAATTTGTTTAAAATATTTCTGGCGCATTCTTAGAAAATGTTCTTTGTCGACAAATTCCCAAATAATGTATATATTTATTAAATTGATTTAAAACATCATAGAATTTATCAACTAAATATGATTGGTAATTAAATTTGTATTAAGTTCCCAATTAAAAAGACAGACATAAAAAAATATTTTTCCATCTACAGATGCCCGAATATTGTATTTGTTTATTATATTTATTTTTTAAAAAATATAAAATTTATCAACCTATAATGAACTTTGCTGAAATCATCATGAAGTTCCCAATTAAAAAGACTGATATCGAAAAAAACAATTTTTTTCCGTCTACAGATGCCCGAATAATGCCTTTGTTTGTTAAGTTGGTTTTAAAAAATAACAAAATTTATCAACTGATCATGAATGTTGCTGAATTTATGATGAAGATCCTAATTAAAAGTCTGACAGTGAAAGAAATTTCCGTCGACATAGAAAAAAACAATTTTTTTGTCGACAAATGCCTGATTAATGCATTTGTTTATTAATTTTGTCTGCAAAAATAAAAAAATAATTAATTTTCTGAAGCTATCATAAAATTCCTAATTAATAAAGCGGGCATAGAAAAAAACTAATTTTTCTGTGGACAAATGCCTTATTAATACATTTGTTCATTAAATTTACAAAAAAAATCATTACATTTATCAACTTATTATTAATGTTGCTGAAATTGTCACGAAGGTCCCAACTGAAAAAAATTTCCATTGAAAAACTGGAATTTTTCTGCCTAAAAATGCGCGAATAGTGTATTTGTTTATTAAATTTGAGTAAAAAAATCATAAGATTTTTTCGTTTGTTGGCATTTTTTCATTAAACTCGTTTATAATATAAACAAGTATAATCTTCAGAGAAAATTTTAAAAATATAATATAATTTCCATTCAAATTTGTTACAATGTAACTTGGAAAAAAGTTCAATTATTGAAAATCGTATAAAACATTTTTTCAACAAATAATTTGTTAATACATTTTTTTCGTTTATTGGCAAATATTGCAACATTTTCAACTAACGTTTCTCTAAGAAACTTAGGCGATTTTAACAATTTTTCTATTCTTGACAAGAACTCGGTACGTCAAATAGAAAAGATGGAAATTTTTTTCCCTCATATTTCTTTATTTATAAAAAATTGAAAACCTAATTCAAAAATTAGGCTAGAAAGCTTTCTTAGAAATCGTATCAGCTTTTTTCCATTTTTTGTCCAAATCGGTCAATGTTTGTGGGCTCCACGTTATTTTGAACCAAAAAGTTATTCTTTCCCACTGTACAACGCGCCCAAAATAAATTTTCCAAAAACATCCCTTAAAATAAAAAAACACTCCTTACCCAAAAGTGCTGATAATGTGCAAGAAAAAGTATTTTATCAGTTTGTAATCTTGTCTATCTCTAACGCTCGAAAACTAACCTTTAAATGAATACAAAATTATATTGAGAGTGAAGTACATCCGCAGTGTTTTATTTTCTCGGACCGTTCTAATACATTGTATGTCCTACGCCTAGAAGGGTTAGGTTTTTAATATTAAGGGATCGTTTTCGAAAATTGATATTGAGGGTGTTGGAGAGCCTAAAATGAGCCTTCAATTCCGACACTCTCACTTTTAAGATTCGTGCATATTTATTTTTAGGGTAGTTTTTTTCTGATAGGGTTTTTTTTTTTTTAATCGCGCCGTGGGTCATTCAAAAGCTTTAAATTAGCCTTTAATTCTGATATACCCCCTTTGATGATTAGTGCATATTTAGTGCAGTTTATCCGCTCTTTTCAGCAAGGGGTAGTTTATTACGTTAAGGGATGGTTTTGGTAAATTCATATAGGGGGCGTTTGAGAGCCTAAAATAAGCTTTCAATTCTGATGTACTTGCTTTTAAGCTTATTGTATATTTATTTTATAGGGTATTTTTCATGATAGGGGTTGTTTTTGAAAAAATGCGCCTTACGCACCTGATTTAGCTAGTTAACTGATTTTATTTAAGTGAAAAATTAAATTTTTAACTTCAAATTTTAATATTTCATTTTGGTTGGAAAATTGATCTTCTTTAGTGGAATGTTAATGGATCTTGTAGAAAATTTATCTCTTGGAATATAAAATTAATATATTTGTTGCAAAATCCAATTTCATCGTTAATAAGTAATTTTTGAGTTAAAATTAATAATTATATCTGAAATAGACACAATATGTGCTCTTTACCTGCTCGCAGGCAATAAAGTAGCACTTTATTGTATCGCGGTGAGCGGCACGTAAAGTGAGAGCAAGGAGGAAAAAGTGAGTGAGAAGTGAAAGAAAAATGAAAGAAAAGAGTGGGAAGAATTCATTTTGAAACTAGTTCAAACTAAGAAGTGGATTTTGGACTAATAAAATGGCCCCACGCGCATGCGCACGTAGTACAATTAAGTGCCATTTTACAAAAAAAGAATGAAAAGAACAAAACTTGAAGCGAAGATTATAAGTAAAGTTGTTTTATACTCAGATGCAGTTTTATCGTCCTCGCCTTCGACTCAAGAATTAAATTCTACGTCCGCGTATTATATGTAACTTTACTGCCTAGGTACATAATCTACTATTAACTAAAAATTTAATTTAAAAAATTAGAATGAAAATTTTTACGATAGAAGATAATTCAATTAAGGAATAAAAATATAAAAGTAATTTGGATACCTATGTAAGAGCAAAATAATTGTTCAGTATTTGCATGATAGGCACAGAGTCCATTTACGTGAGTGTCTGTGAAGAAGAGTTGTTTTTTATAATAGAAAAGATGATCCTTTGCTCCACTGCTATAGACAATCGGTTTAACCCTAAGGAATTAAATTTCTGTTAATTGTGAAAATAAAGTGTATGTGAATCTTAAATACATGGTTGCTACTCAATAAGGAATTTCGGAAAGTTCGGGAATTTTTGATAGACCGACCTTGAAGTCATCAGTCAACTAATAGTTTGATCACATTCAGGTTATCTTGGAGTTTTCTCGTGGAAAATAAAAATTTTAGAAGAGAAGCAGTTGGTTCTTATAAAAAATTTACAAAATCGAACCATTTAAGGTTATCTTAGGGGATTGGATATTTACTAACATAAACAATTGGGTCTTGTTGATAACTTACAAATGGACATTATTTAAGGTTATGTTAGGAAATTCCAGCCGGACTGAATTATTTCTTAATAAAAACAGTAAGATCTTTTAGAAAACTTAGAAATTCCTATAATTTAAGGTGAGGTTAGATTATTTTCGGTGGAATTGGATATTTTTCGACAGATCTAGTTCAGTCTCTTAGAATCTTTGTATAGATAAGAACAATTTGAGGTTATTATATGGAATTTTTGCCGCATTTTGATATTTTTTATCAGAAACTGTCAAATCTTCCCGAAAACATAACAGTTTTACTAGTTTTAGTTTATGTTAACGATCTGTCTTCGGAAATGAATATTTCACAAGAGAATTAATTGGGTCTTTTATCAAACTTAAATTATATATATAGAAAAATTAAAATTAAATTGACTTAAATTAATTTAAAATTTAAAATTTGAACATTTTAGGTTATCTCAGGAAATACTCCCCAGAATTAAAGATTTTTCTAAAGAAACGATTTTTTCTTTTAAAAAACTTAGAAATTTTCGGAGTAGGATATTTTATACCATAAGCACTTGGGTCTTGAAGAAAACTTACAAATGCACATTATTAAATGTTGCGTTAGGAAATTCAAGCTGGATTGATTTATTTATTAATAGAAACAGACAGATTTTCTAGAAAACTTTGAAATTCCTTTTATTTAAGTTCATGTTAGAGAATTTTCACTGGGATTCAATATTCTTGAAGAGAAGTAGTTAATTATTTATGATATTTTAAATTTAAAAAATGTTAGGTTATGTCATCGAATTTCTAACAGAACTTGATGTAGGTTATGTTAGTGATTTCTCGTCGGAATGAAATATTATACGACAGAAATGGTTTTAGACCAATAGAGAAAAAAGAACCAACTTCAAATTACTAACGTCGCTAACATAACCTAAAATTGCTAGAATTTATAAATTTTCTTAAAGTCTTGACTGTCTGTTCAAAAATGACTGACATTTTTTTTATTGAAAATTAATTAGTTTTTTATAAATCAATATTTTTTTTGTTCAAAATTGAACTATTTTGTTAACAAATTCATATTTTTGTAGGACATTATTATCGTTCTTTACGAATTGTTCTTTTTGTATGAAATTTTATTTCTCTATTTGAGAAATTTATGATTTTCTTAAAAAGAGTTTTGTTCGAAGTCAAAATTTTTTTACGTTAAATTTAAACATTTAATTCTTTTGGTTAGAATTTACTTTTTTTAATGAAAATTCAACCGCTTTGTTCAGAATCTAGATATTTTTTAAAATATCGTGTTATTTTGGTAAAAAATTTATGTTCCTGATTAAAAATTGATCTTTTTTGTTGAAAAAATCATTTCTTTCGATGAAAATTCAACAATTCTATTCATAATCCATTATTTTTATTAAACATGATTTCTTTTTTGGTTGAGAATGTATTTTTGTCAGTTAAAAGCTTATTTAGTTTGTAGGAATTACATCTTTTTGGAAAATAATTAATTGTTTTTTTTTAATCTTCGTTAAGTTTCTTAAAAATTTGTTATATTTGTTTTTGCAAACCTTATTTTTTTAAACTAGAAATGTAACTATTCTATTTTTGATCGAAGATCTATATTTTTAACTTGAAAATTCATTTAGTTTTTGAAAAACTAGTATTATTTTGTTTCAAAATAATTTAACCTACTTTTTAAATTCATGACTTTAGTTACAAATTGTTCCGTGGTAATCTTTTGTAGGTATAAAATAATTAGTCTTTTCGATTGAAAATTATTTCTTTGACGTAAAATTTTAACATTTTCGAAAATTAATTTTTGTTTGATATATTACCGTATTTTACTAAAAATGTAACTATTGAATTTTTTGGGTGAAAATTAATGCTTTTTATATAGATACAACTGCTTTGTCAAACATTCAATTTTTTTCAAATTTTTATAAATTTTCCATTACCTGTTTTTAATTATTTATTTATTTTTTGTATATTTTTTTTAGTACAATTGAATTTACATTCAAATTAATCCGTTTGTTAGAAAATATAAGTACTTAGTTAAAAATCTACTTTCTTTATTTGTTTATAAACCATTTTTAAATATTAAATTTATCTTGTAAATTTGAAGGTTCACTTATTTTGTTAAAAATACGTCTTTATTTGTACAAAATTGATCTTTTAGTCGAGAAATGTACTTGGCAGTTAAAAATTCAAATTTATTGATCAAAAACCTAATATTTTTGTCTTTTGTGAACTGAAATTATTTTGCAAGATCTGCCAATTCCCCCTCCCAAATCTTCTTATGTAATTTCTGTTTGAACCCTTATACAGATATATGTTTCTGTATTCTCTAAAAGTCTAACAAATACATTTAGAGCAGAAAATATTTGGTATTAGAAAATGTATAACGGCCAGGAAAAATCAAATAATTATTAAATTAATTTTTAAATTAAATATAGTTTTTGACAGAGAAATATAACGAAAAAATTGAAGTTGTAAACTATGTAAAAATATCGAAAGTAATATTACTTACTCGGGGAGTTCGGGTTGAGACAATACCGCACAAGGAAATGCGCTAAATGAGAAAATTGTGAGAAAAATTATCATTGTTCACGAAAAAAAATTTAGTTAAATCTTTTCTTAAGAACTGCGAAAAGAAGGCATCCGTTTCGAATTAATAATATCTAGACCTGCAAAGAAGAAAGGGAGGGCTAAATAATCCCTTCCATTTTCCAGCTCTCTACCAATCAACTTTTCAAGATTTTGACTATTCATCCTTAAAAGTGGGAGAACTAGGCCACATGGAATGAAACGTTCTTCTTATTTATCACGGATTTCCTGGTGTAATTTTTTAAACAATGATACTTAGGTCTTCATAAGTTTCCAAGATTTATAAATAAAAAGTAGAGCCACAGGAAAATGTTTGAAAAATTTTAAGGTTGAATGGCAGACCTCGGAATAATTTGAGAAATTAAAAAAAGTGTCAATGGTATCATAGATTTTGTAATTTCAGTGGAATTTCAATGTAAGTACAGTCTTAGTTCTGAGGTTCGACATAAATTTAACGGATCAAGACGTAAACTGTCAGGAAATTCATTTCATGGCTATGCTACGGCTTCTGTTATGCATGATTGACCATGGAAAAAATTACTAAAATTGAAGTTCGACTGTAGTAAGAAAATACATTTTGCAGCAATTTTTGCATCTTTTATCTTTTCGCACAATTATTAAAAAATTAGCAGATTATTTTTATTGTCAACGAAATGTGAGTCCAATATGTCTTAAAATTTGACCGTACTTGAAATTTCTTTTATCATTTGAAAAGCATAAAAAAATGTTCCTGCTGTTTAGAAACAATCTCATTAATACTGAAATTGTTTTTCAATGTTTGTTTAAAGATAGTTCTCAGGGAAATTGCGGCTTTGAAATTTTCATTCTCATTTCGTAACTCGCGCTATTGTTATTTCTCCCGCTTCGCGCTCGATGATTTTTTTATCTCGCGCTTCGCGCTGGATAATGTATTTAACCCCGCACTGCGTGCTTGGTCTTTGTATTGCCCCCATATGTGAGCACAGAATTTTGTGATTGTGAATTCTCTTTTGTTAAAGCTCCTTCGGCCTCAACGAATACATTCTCATCACGTATATCGTGCTTTGCACTCGATTTTGTCCCAGATTAGAACCTTCGATTGCTTATTCAGATATTGCAAACTAAAGTACACATTTTATTTATAATGATGACTTTAATATTTTTTTTTTCATTTTGCATTATATTTTATGTTCAGCTGTCCTGAAAAATGTATCATTTCCATCAATTTATATTATTACAATTCATAATGTCCATTGATATCGAAAAATACGTATTTTCATTGTTTTGTTTTTATATTTAAAAAAAACTGGGCTTCCTTATTTATTTCCAATGCTATTTTTTACGATTTAAACTAAAAATACGCATCCGAGCGTAAAGTGGCTCTAAGCAGATTTTTAGTTATAATTTAGGCGAAAAATTTTGGTAAATAAAATGTTATCGTAGCCTATTTTATCGTTTTTCTAAAGATTTAATTTTTTTATTTTTTAAATGTATTTTTATAACAAGAGCTTATAACATATTTGTAGATCTTTTTTGTTGCACAACTTTTGTATTTTCATTTTTTTCCCATCTCTTGTGTTTCTTTTTTCCAAAAATTTAATTTTTTTTATTTTTAATTTTAATAATTTTATTTCTTACGATCGAAAAAAAATCAGTCGTCCTTTTGAAAAATTATAACACAAGAATTTGTAGATACTTTTTGGGTAAACAACTTTTGTTAATTAATTCTTTTTGTACCATGCGTCGTTTTTCCAAAAATTAATTTTTTTTATTTTTAATGTTATTTTTTACGATATAAACAAAAAAGAATGATGAATAAAAAATTTTTAGCTGCTTTTTGGGTGAAAAAATTTTGTTCAATTGTATTTTTCGTAGCTTGTTTCGTTTTTTGGGGGCTTAATTTTTGTCTCTTCATCTTTCTTCGCATCTTGCATAGTTTAACTGCAAAATGGAATTTTTGATTTTTCATTATTTTTTGCGCCGTCAAAATTTGAATTTTCAATTTTTCGACAAAATTTAAAAATCAGTTATGATAGTTTTCTAGGGCATTCTAAAAGCAACGTTTTTTGCCTCTTGAATTTTTTCCATATCATGCGTTATTTAGCTTAAAATTGTCATTTTCGTTTATGTTTTTGAATTTTGAAAATGCTGTAACTCGGGTAATTTTTGTTTTATCGAAAAAGTCATTAGGAAAAAATGTTCGTGTTTTCAAATACTAAGAACAACCGTATAGAGAATTTTTGAATCTTGAAAAAGGTGTCATCAAAAATTTTCAAAATGTGCTCACTTTTTGAGTTTTTATACAAAATGGCTGGCTAACGAACTTGACCTTCTTTTAGGACACTATAAGAGTATACCAAGGCCAATCCAATCTAACCCACGAACTAAGAGACAGATAGACAGGCACATTCGTAAAAACCTGTTTTTCGGATTCAGGGAATCTCAAAACTTGGACATTTGACAAAGACGGTGGAGGGGGGTCAAATTTTAAACAAATCTCATACCTTCTCTGATGAGAATGTTATAAATTGATTTACTCAAAATAGGGCGGAAGATAAGAAGTAGGTATGTTTTTCTATTCAATGTTAATACAACAATGTATTTTTTTTAATTTACTTAACAGAGACATAAAGCTATTGGCTTTAATTCTGCTTTAATTATTCAGGCAATTTTAAGCAGAAAAATAAGCATCAATTATAAATAATTTTTTTTTAATTTTCAAAATGCTATACAATACCGTCGGAAATTATGAGATCGATTGACGCAACCACTATTGAGAATCACTCCTGGCTTTGAACCACGATAACTCAACGAAAAAAAGATAGGGCATTTGAAAAAAAACAGTTGGAAAGCCTATGAAATTCCACGTCTAGCAGTGTCAAACAGATTTTTTTTGAT
>JAWWLR010081166.1:0-11330 GCA_035041075.1 Acraspis erinacei | reverse complement strand
AATCAATTAGGATTATACTTTTTTTCAAACCTTTATTACCTTCGGATATGGTTTTATCATGAGCTCTTGAAAGCGTGTCAGCGATGTAGCATTCTTTTCCCGGATTAAACTTTACTTTCCCTTCATAAGGTTGTAACCTTAATCTCATTTTCTGTTGTCTCATTGGAGTTGCGTTTAATGGTTTCAACATTATCGGTATCAAAAGTTTATGATTGCTTTCAACTATTATTTTTTTCCATAAATATAGTGGTGAAACAGCTCTCATCCGAAAACCATCGCAAGTGACTCTTTCTCTATTTGAGTCTATGTTTTTGAGTATCCGTGAACGCTTTTGATGCATACGCTACTGGTAGCTCGTTGTGCAAACAAAAAGAGCTTCGATGCCCGTGCTACTCGCATAAACGGTTAATTTACAATCCGCATTAGGCTCATAATACAGCAAAATCAGAGTTTTCGTCAATGTAGTTTTTACTTCTTTGAACGCTTTTATACTTTTTTCAGTGAAGTTGAATTTATTGCCCTCTTTTGTCTTATCTCTTAATAGAGATGTTAAGATACTCGTCATGGTGCCGAATTTCGAAATATAATTAACAATTCCAAAGAATCTTTACATCCCATTTACTAATGTGCACAATTCATGAAAATAAAATAAAGAATCTATCGAACAAATTTGGTCATGCACGATAAAATGTTCCTATTGAAATTTGAAATCAACAAATAAAGAAAAACACTTTTATCTCCTGAAAAGGAAAAGAAAATAATTTTTCTCCTTGGACAAAAATAAAAAAGAGGAAACAAAAATTAGAAGGCAACAGGAGCAGCACCAACATTATGATGCTCTCTTCCTGGAACCTGAGAATTTTAATTTTCTAACTCATTTTCACTCGAAGCGACAGAAAGAGTAGAAAATTTGTGATTAAAATACGAGCTCTAAGAAAAATAGCTTCTTATTTATTATCCCAAATTTTCAACTCGATGTGGAGCTTCGTGTGAAAACAAGTTAGTAGATAAGCAAAAGGGTCGGTAAGGTAGGAATCTGGTCACTTGACTCACTCGTAATATGGCCTTGAAAAAACTTCGTTCGCTTACTATAGCCAAATTTTCAAGTCACATAAAGCACATTTTCATTATTTTTGGGTTGTATTTGTTTCTTTTAAGTACGCTTTTTCTGTGAGTTGCACTAACCTAATACTAACATTGCGCTTTATTGTACCGAGTATGCACGCGCGTCGGGTGAAATTGTAAGTCCAAAATCCACTCCAAAGATTAACGTAATTTTAAAATAAATTCTTCTCACTCTATTCTTTCACTTTTTTCACTTCTCGCTCACTTCATGCTCCTCAATACCACTTTAAGTACCGCCTTAGTAGTACAATAAAGTGCTATTTTAGATCCGCTTCACGGGTAGGAAAAGAGCATTTATCTTGTCTATTTCACATAAAGAAATTTTTCTTATACAACAATGTCCACCAGATGAAGTTGATGTTCCTGGAACTGAGCGTGCTCCATCACCGACACAACAGCAAAGACCTATACTATCTCCACAACCTCGAAGTATTGCATCACGGTCACGATCCAGATATATTATCTGGGATTATCATTATCCGGATGGTTATATATTGGAAAGAAATGGATATCCTATTGGAGAAGTAATTGGAAGGAGGATATATGACTTAGAAAGTAAGGACGGTAGTTTAAAAACTAAACATAAGCTAAAAAAAAGATTATAAATTTCGGCATAAAACTTCTACTTCTATTTCTAAATTATAGAATATATAATGGGATAATCCACAGATAGCCTAGATACTTATACCCTCCCTCCGTGTAAATTCCAAGATTAGAATTCTGTCGCATATTCCTAGCTTTGAAGTGCGTCGGAGTGTGTATCTTTTAGATCCCCCAAAACACCGGAAGCTTTCTATAAGTAGCTGTAAGTTAATTAGTTTTGTTAAACTATAAATTAATTAATAACCATATTTTTTCACATTCTCAGCTTGGGCAAGAATTGATCCTCAAAATGATGATGTAATGACAAATCCAAGACGTACCCGAAGATCCATTTATCGACGTGGTGTATTTGTCCGGCTGTAGCATAATCACGATGACGTCGCGTAAGATAAATTATTGAAAGTCAAAAGCTAGGAAAAAAATTTGAAAACTTATACAACAAATAAAAATATTTTACGCAGGCACGAATTATTCTTTCCCTCTTTTATAAATGTTTTAGTGGATTTTCTATTTTGCCAAAGAGGATTTTTCATTCATCTAGCTAAATATCTGGAGTTCAGTAAGTGTATATTTATGCCGTAAGCCTGAATTCTTGAAGTTTTTGAATTGTCATTTCTGCGCAAACAGCATTTAAATTAATCTTCAACTTGAATATATAGAAAATTGCGTCGCTTTCGTGTATTATCAAATTCGAATATTTAAAAGTACACTCCAACTCTAAAGATACGAGAAGCTCGGGAATCGGGAACTCTAAAGATACAAGTGTGACAGGGGCTTCCATTCCTGCAGCGTTTAGATTTCGAGGGTAAAACGTCACAACGCATACGGCCCTACTACGCGCATGCGCCATTTAAAGTTATAGGCAGCGCGCTATTGCGTGCGCCTGCTCTCAAATAGAGTGGGGGTAGAGGGGAAAAACTTCCACTCACTTCGTTGGAGTCGGAACGCTCGTAGCTGTGAAGCGCTCATACTTTTGGAGCTCGTATCTTCGGAATTAGATTTCACTTGTCATCTGAACGACTGTGACGTTATTGCGTTTAATACTGACACTTTTCTCGGGCGTGTATGACGCTGTCAGTTTCTGCGCAATTCCCCTTTATGCAAGAAATTCTTTAAACACGAAACAATTAAATTCTCACTGTAAAAATTCTGGTTCAATTTTTCTCGAACCTTATTTTTTTAATTTCTTCTTATCATACCAAATCGTTTTGTTTTGAAGCCATCATTCGCACTATTCCACTTTTCTAATTTCCGATTAAAAAGTGGTACATACTAGCTAACTGAAATAATCAACAGAGAGTATTAATTAATAATAAAGTTTTAATTTATTGCGACTTCATTCTTAAGAGAAACGGACAAAATTTGAAACAGTAGAAATAGCCATGAAAAAATATGTATCAGTACTTATCCTATAATATTTAAAAATAAACTCCGAACAATTAAAAAACTGATTTTTTGAGAAGCATCATCGAGATACAAATGCATTACTTTTTCAAGTGTTTTCCACGAAGTAATTATAAGGAGAAAAAGCTATATGATACGAAATCATAGAAATGTTTTGGTCAAAGGTTGAGGGAGGGGGGATTTTCTAGAGTTTTGAGGAAATATTTGTGAGAGCCACGAAGCTGCACCAAGTTTTCTTGGCCAGAGCCGAGAAAGGCCAAGAGCCACTGTCAGTTTTAGGACTAAATACGAAGGACACTCTCGCCTCTCAGCCAAACTCTCCTTCGTTCCAGTTGTATGGTCTCTGGAAGTATTTCGTTGAGTCAACCAAAAAACGTTGGTCAATCAGTAAAATATTTTGTCGTGGCAGCCGCTCAGATTAAGCCTGTTCTACTTCTTGCGGAATAAAACTACACACCTTCAAGCAATTGCGGGCAACAAAACGATTTTGTTGCATGAGCAAGACGCAGCCGAGTTATTGCAAAAATCGAGAGCCGAAAAAGACTTTTCTTCCTCGGTAAAATCGATATTTTATTCAATAAGAGTCTAGTTTCTGAGTTTTCTCATAAAACTAGTCCTCAGGTTCAGGGTCAAGTTTAGGGGACAAGTACCCCGCATGTACTAGTCGGGAGTAATTTTTCACGGCAGGTAAAGTAAGGCATGCCGAATAAGCGGTCAGATTACGGGAGATGAGTGTATTCTTAAATAAATAGTTTCAACCTAAAATGTAATCATTTTTTTCAAATTATAAGTTTTTCAAATGACTTTCGGTAATCTTTCGGAGTCTTGTGGTAATTTAGATCACTCCTTTAAATTCATGAACATAAGTCGACACTAAATTCCAAAACATAATCACATTATTTAAACTTCACACTTTCGCACTGCAAGATGAATTATTCGTACACCTAATACCAATCTTGAGGGGAATAGGCGTGTATCACGCCTATGCCCACCTGTCACGACCATAAGATAGGTGGCTACAGCGCAAGACAAAATAACAACGACAGGCCAGCAAAACTTTTGTATGTCTTGAGAACAAGGAGCGACCCAAGGGCGGCAGCATTCTGCATCCATCTTGCAAGTTCCTCGGCATTTTTTTGTAACGAGAGTATCTCAAACTGTTGCGTCGAAATCTCATTTTGAGCAGACATGATTTGAAAAAAGTGTTGTGAAGGTAGGAATCATCGAAATATTAAATAGCCATAAGATGCTCCTCAAATAAAAAATGCAGCTTTGTAATTTTTCAATGTCGGTCGTTTTTAAATCGGAACATGTTGATAAAGTGTTTTTCCAGTCTAAAACATTTTCAAGGAAAGTAAATTAAATTTCGTAATTTTATAGCAATAGTACATTACATGAATCAGCGGTTTCTTGTCGGAACTCTATTTCTCGACCTAAATAATGATGTTTGCCAGTAAAGAGATAATGGCTGATATACAGACAAGTAAAGCATATTCAAATTCTTGTGTGTTAGAGGTGAACATTTTTTTCAAAGATTATTTCTCTGTCTACTGAAATGAAGATTGCCATTTTTACCCTAAAACTCACTTTTACGATATTTCTTAATATTCGTGGTAAGTAGAAAATAATAAATAACAAATCTATCATCAAGTAAAATATCTTACATAACTTAAATTCGAATTTCACATTGAAACAGTTAAAACACGTATGTAACTATTATTGTTATAAAATATTTTTTTACAAATTCTAAAAGTTCCCAATGGTTTTAGAAATTACGGTAATTTATAAAAATTTCTATAGATAAATCCAGAGAAAACTGATCGAAAAATATTTGTTAGTGAATTTCATTTGCACTCATTTAGTGTGTAGTTTATGGAATTAGAACTGATTTCCCGACAGAATTTCTGATTTAAGCACCTAATAGACTAAATTTATAAATTGGAACTAAAGTTGTTTTTCAATAGTTTTTCTAATATCATGCGACGAGTGGGTCACGTGACCAGATTACTACATGACCGACCCTTTTTTTATTTCCCAACTTATTTTCACACGAAGCGCCACATCGAGTTAAAAATTTGAGATAATAAATAAGAAGCACTAAGAAACGTGAGCCTGGTCCTAAATTTGACAAATTTTGAAAAAAGAAAGAAAAAATATTTATCAAAAAACTTTTTTCATGATTATAGAAATTGAGGACTAGGCATACTTTTCTTAATGCTTCTTATTTATTGATACTAACCTTTCGCCTCGATGTGGCGCTTCGTGTGAAAATAAGTAAGGAAAAAAAGTGTCAGAAAGTATAAATCTGATCACGTGACCAACTTGCCACATGGCAAGTTTTGCTAAAAAATTCAATTGTTGATTTATTTAAAAGCTTTTTTGGAGGTGACAACCAGAACCGTTATTTAAGAATGACTGAGTGACGAATCTTTGCTGAAATAACTTTTTTCTACTCAGGAGGTCTAAAAAACTGGAGATTTTTTGAAAATAGAAATATTATAATTATCAAAGAAACTGATGAATCTTTTATAAAAATAAACGAACTCTCAACAAAAAGTGTGTCAGTTGATATGTCCACCAAAAAATATTTTTATCTTAAATGAAAAAAGTGTTGAATTGAACCAAAAAATATGAATTTTATCTAGAATGTTAAGTTTTCAAGCCATAATGAGAAATTAAAGAAAAATTATTATTCACTTTGAAACACAAAAATCCAAATTTTCTAGAAAAATAATTAAAATACCTAGTTAAAACAGACGAGCTTTCAAAGCGAATTATTGATTGAAAAAGATTAATTTTCTAGGAAAAATGGAACAGCTACATTTCTATCAAAAGCAACTTAATTTTTAAGAAGAAAAATAAATTTCCCACCAAACTTGTTCAATTTTTAAGCAGATGAATGACCTTTGAACTAAAATTATGCAATTTTCAATAGTAAAAATTTAACAAAAATTAGAATATTCAAGTGGGATGATAAATTTTTAACAACAAAAAAAAAACACAAATTTTCAACTAAAAAAGGAAATTTCGAATAAAACCTAGAATAGTTTAATTTTAGGTTAATTAGCTTTTCACTAAACAAAATAAATCTTCCAACGCAATGACTCAATTTTAACCCAAACCGAGAAATTTTTAACCCAAAAGATTCAATGCCTATAAAAACAAAAAAATTTCGGCACAAAACGAAATAGTTCAATTTTTATTTCAAAATAAATTTGAAATTCAAAAATTACAGCTCAACCAAAGAAATCAAATTTCAGTAACAAAGATTAATTTTTTATCAAGAAGGAATAATTTTTAACAAAATAGACAAATTTCAATCAAATTTGAATCAAAAAAAAAAAAAACCAAAAACAAGATTTATTTTAAAAATATTATAATTCTAAATAATAATAGTGCAATGAAATTCATCTATCTACACCCATCCTAGCGTTTCTATCCAAATGAATCCTTCGATTATCAACGGCTGTCTTTTTCTCTTTGTTAGGCAATTAAAAATTAAGGTTATATTTTTCAATCCCCATCTTGTTATTAACTGAATACTTTTCTATCTTTTCTAAAATCTAATACACCCTATGTTCTTGAATCGGAGTCTTTCTATCTAAATGCATCCACAGCTTATCCATCTCTATCCCTTTCTATCCGTTTTTATCATTCTTCGTCTATTATGCAATCAAAAAGCATGTCTATATTTTGATATCCTTATATTTTTATGTAATTCAATCCTTTTTAATATTTTTCCAAATATAAATCATTCCATTATTTCTGAAACCCAGTCTTTCTTTTGACATGAATCCTACGCTTATCCACATGTATCCTTTGCTATCCGTTTAGCAATCTAAAATTTCTTCTATATTTTTTAATCCCTATTTTCCTATCTAATTGAATCCTTGTCAATCTTTTATCAAATATAAGATAGCCCTATCCTTCTGAATCCTAATCGTAATATCCAAACGAATTCTACTCTCAAACATCTCCATCCTTTTCCATCCATTACTAAATCCTGAACTTCGTATATCTTTTTCAATCCCTATCTTTCTATCTAATTAACACCTTTTCAATTTTTTCTTAAATTTATTGTAGCCCTATCTTCTTCAATCTCAGTCTTTTTATCCAAATGTATTCACAGCTTATCTACTTCTGTCCTTTTCTATCCATTATGCAATACCTGCCTATTTTTTCAATACTTATATTCCTATCTAATTGAATCTTTTTCTACCTTTTTTAAATATAAGTCAGCCCTAAGCTTCTGAATTCAAGACTTTCTATCGACATGAATCCTTCGCTTATCCACCTTTATCTTTTTCTTTCCCTTAGGGAATACAACATTTTGTCTATCCTTTTTAATGCCTATTTTCCTATCTAATTGAATCCTTTTCTATCTTTTATCAAATATAAGATAGCCCTATCCTTCTGAATCCTAATCGTAATATCCAAACGAATTCTCCTCTCAAACACCTCCATCCTTTTCCATCCATTACTAAATCCTGAACTTCGTATATCTTTTTCAATCCCTATCTTTCTATCTAATTAAAACCTTTTCAATTTTTTCTTAAATTTATGGTAGCCCTATCTTCTTGAATCTCAGTCTTTTTATCCAAATGTATTCACAGCTTATCCACTTCTGTCCTTTTCTATCCATTATGCAATACCTGCCTATTTTTTCAATACCTATATTCCTATCTACTTGAATCTTTTTCTATCTAAGCTTCTGAATTCAAGACTTTATATCGACATGAATCCTTCACTTATCCAACTTTATCTTTTTCTTTCCCTTAGGGAACCCAACATTTTGTCTATCCTTTTGAATGCCTATTTTCCTATCTAATTGAATCCTTTTCTATCTTTTCTAAAATATAAGATAGCCCTATCCTTCTGAATCCTAATCGTCCTATCCAAGCGAATACTCTGCTTATCCACCTCTATCTTTAGCGAGGCCCCAGAAAAGGAGACCCGATTATAGATAGAAGGTATAGCCAGTGAGTAAGAGCGAGAAAGGTACTTTCCTTGGAGTCGCTGAGCCTTCCGTTCGTTCTTTCAGTTGTTTTCCTTTATTTCACGCTCAATTTACTTCGAGCCCGCAAAAAATAAATTAATTTTTTTTTATTAAAAAAAATTCTATTTAGAGGTGCCGTAAGCCCCATGAAGTTTAACACGTATTTCCCATGGAAGAAAAAGACGTTTTTATCATTTTATGTAGACACCATAAGTCTATTCTATAGGGTTCCAAAAAAATCCCATAATTGAAAAAATGGGTTTTGCGAGTTTCTGGCGCTAATTATGACTTTCTTGCGGTTTTTTAATGAAAATTGTTTCCGTCAGATAAGAGATTATTTCATACTGATAATTAGATGTTTACATAAATTGTTCAAACAATTTATTACTGTTTTTAGCCATTTTCTCAGACACTGGAGTTAGAAAGAGGTTGTTTTTTCAACAATTTTCCACTTGTTATCCACTTTAAAATTAGAGGGAAGTGATAGTTCATCAATTTTAGGAAGAGTGATTGTTTAAACAATTAATTATTATTGTTAATAATATTCTCTCAGAAAAATGCTACAAAATTGCAGTTTAAAAAAATGACTGTTAGTCCAATTTGCAATTGAAATAAGTTATGCAATTAATTTGAATCAAGAAAATAAACTGTCCATACAATTTATTATTATTATTGTTAATATTATATTTAAATAATGCAAGAAAGATGCAATTTTTCTCAATATTTTGGCTTTTTTCTAATTTTCAATGAAAGTGAGGTAATAATAAATTCTAGTTAACAAAAATAATTGTTTAAATAATGTATTATGATTGTTAATAATATTCTCTTTGCTTAATTAGTAGAGTCTATTCTTCATTAGGCGTTACTTAATTATTAATTACACTGAGCAAAAATAATTTTTTGTAATTATTATTATTCATGACTATCTTTATATATATATATATATATATCAATACTTGATAGTTGCGGTTTTCCGTAAATTTGTACCTTTCTTTGCTTTTTTCAGTTAGTGAGGCAATAATTAATGAAAGTTGATAAAACAGTTGTTTGAACAATTTAATATTGTTTTTAAAGCACTTATATAAGAATAAAATGTTTTAAACAATATCAAATTGTTTAAGCAACTTTTTTGTTAACTCGAATTCATTACTTAACTTATCTTAATTGAAAATTGGATTAAAAGTTAATTTTTTTAAACTTTACTTTTGTAGAATTTTTGTAACAAAATATTATTAATAATAATATTAAAATTTTTTAACAACCACTATTGTTAATATTTATGAACTATTTTTCCCTATAATGGAAAATTTGACAACAAGGGGAAAATTTTCGAAACCGCGGCTTTGTAACTCCATTCTGTGAGAAAATTGCAAAAGACAATGACAAATTGTTTAAAAAATTTAATTTAACATCTAATTATCAATATCAAATGGTCTTTTATGTGCCATAAACAATTTTTATTTTTTAAAAACACAAAAAAGTCATAGTTAGCGCCAAAATCTCACAAAAACACACTTTTTCACTTATGGGGGTTTTTTTGGGACCATGTAAAACAGACTTATAGTGTTGATATTTTGAAACCCGATATTTCATTCGTATTCTGTAGCTAATTGTGAAAAGAAATGTTGAATTCCAACTCGATCGAGATAATATTGAGGAGTCTGAAAAAGATTTACAAAAAAGCTTTTTTTCTTATGGGAAATACGTGTTAAACTTCATGGGGCTTGCGGAATCTGTAAATATCATTTTTTTCAAAAAATGTGCATTTATTTTTATGTTTATTTGAACCAATTTCTGGCATGTTCCGATAAAAATTAAAGAAAAAAATTTCAATGCATTTTTGGACAATCCTAATATATATGCTTTGCTTGGCGTCGCAGTAGTGGGGATATCGAAGAAGAGTCTTCACAGCAATTGCGAATTGCCGCACAAAAATAAGAGGCTACTATAAATTGACTTTGTGATTACATTTCGTGCTTCTTTGCTTCGAACAAATATTAAATTGTTCGGGCTAGTGAGAAAGGTTCTTTTATAAAAAATAACTATATTTGTGCTTACAGAATCAATTCAAGTAAGGGGTAGAACGAAATATTCTACTCTGCAGGCCGAGATCGAAAAGGTTCCTAGTCTGCCGATCCCTCCTCATATAACTGTTCGTGATGGAAAATTTGGAATATATTACAATGGAAAGGTTCATGAAACCCAAGAAATAACACCTGGTGAGAACGATAATTTAAAAGATAAAATACAATCTAAAACGATAATAAGATTTATTTAAAAAAATTAAATTTAGAGGTGATGCAAGTCTCATGAAGTTTCACACGTGTTTCCCATGAGAAAAAAGAAATTTTTAAAAAATTTTATCTTTAATTTTATCTTTTCATTTCAAGCAATAAAAAATATACTACAAATGAAAGCAGTGAAGGTGGAAATCTTGAATTTGAAACTTAAAAAAAATTTTTTTTTTTTCGAATACAATATTAAAAAATGAGGGTGGCATTCGAAGTAAGAAAAACTGAACTGCAAATGAAAGAACTCAAAGTGAAACTCTTGAATTTCACACTTTTAAAACTGAAGTTAAAAGTTCTTTCTTGCATGAATTTTGAATTCAAATGTTCCATCAGTTACACGTATCCAATGGAAGCTACTAACAATTATCAACTAAAAAACTTTTAATTAAATGCAGCTAAGATGACAATTTACAAATTTAAATCTCTGATAAATTGTAGAGATCAAAGATTCATGCTCATCTGTCTGCCAGACAGGCTCCCCAATCAGTATCTACGAATCCCTCTAGTGGCCTTCCCGTTCTTTCAAACTTGATTGCAAGGTTTGAGGTTTCTCGCAGATAACGCAATATTCTCTTTCCAGCAATCCAGTGATCTTTTCTATGACAGTTATTGAATTGAATCAATGAGTTCACTAGGTAGGCGATTTCAGGTCGAATACCGATGGTTAGGTACACCAAGGCCCCTATTAGTTCTCTGAAGTGATATACTTCTACCTAACGATGCTGTCGCTTCGGTAACCTTAATCCTGGATCCAGGGGATCCATGTCAGATCTCTCTAAGCCTTCCTTCATGTAGTTACTTTCAGAAATTTCTATACCACCGTCCTTGCGTGTGAATTCCAAGCCTAGGGATTGCTTCATCTCACCCAAGTCTTTTAACTTGAATTTTCTTTTCAGCTTTTGCTTGAATTC
>JAWWLR010080538.1:0-18519 GCA_035041075.1 Acraspis erinacei | reverse complement strand
GTAGATACATTATCGAGCGCGAAGCGCGATATACGCGTATTATCGAGCGCGACGCGCGAAAACCAACAGTCGCGCGCCGTAGGCGCGCTCAAACTTGCGAGCCGCGCGCGCAGCGCGCGATGAGAATGTGCCCGCGAGGCGGGCAGATTTTTTTTTATACAAGTAAAGAATTTCCCTTTCTACCTATTTTCCTTGTTCCATAGTCGCAAGTGTGAATTTTAGATTAATAATCCTACTTTCATGCCTTTCTTTGTACACGTTTTATAATCAAATAGCTGTATTAGGAATTCCGGCAAGGCATCGCCGAGGCTTAGAGTCAAATTCGCTCTCTCCGCGATCTAAACCAATCATGACTCCGCGTGAGCAGAACTTCGCGTTTCGTGAGAACGCGAAATTAATCCCTTTTTCGATCATCGCGGATTGGTACGCTCTATCTATTGATCAACCCAATTGCGGCTTACCCCTTCTACGTCAAAAATAATCACCGCGGATTGGCGCGCTGTCTTCTCGACGAACAAGCATAAATAGACGGCGTAATTTCGCCGAAAAGGACTAGGATGTAATTTCTCGCCGAGAAATTGGTGCGTCAAAAATGTTTTCATCATAGATCCTATTGCATAATTTCCCTGTACACAAACATTTTTTAAGATTGAATAAAAAATTGTTAAAAAGCAAAAAAGCAAGCCGAAAAGGACTTTCTACCGTTGATCGCCGACCAGTTCGTCTCGCTGCCGAATTTTTTTTTTAAACTTCGCATCGCGACATAGGCGACCTGCACAGTGACCGTCAGCTACGCTCAAGTCTCGCTTTGTCTCGTCGGATTTTCCAGCGATCGAATTCCAGCTAACATCGCAGTTTTTATTCCACGCAACCCGTTCCCATTATCGTGGCACTATATCAGATGGAAAGACTCTTCATCAAACATGTTTTTTCGAGACTTTATTACGCTTCGCAGTCTCCGAAAGATGCAATCAAATCGAGTTCTAATTTGGGAACCGCAGTTACGGAGTTCCTGACGAGGATCGAAATCGAGTTCTCGCTCGGAACCTCAACTAACAAGTTTCCTACCAGAACTGAAACTTTGAGTCTTGCACCTGGGCCCAACGAAGGAGTTTCCTTCCAGGACCGGCAGCTTACGCCGATTGTGTGGACGCGACACGCTATTGTTTATAATTTTTACGCTTTTCTTGTATCAGTTCAACCTACGCAAGAGACCATTTTATACTTTTCTTTACAGCATTGCAGTAGGGACCCGATTTCGTGGGACTCCCTCTCAATAATTCTATTCAATTTACAGATCAGACGGGACACGATTCCTTGGAAGTTCTTTTTTACTATTTATATTTTAGTTTAGCACAGAAGAGACCCGATTTCATGGGAATCTCTTGCTATTGAGATTAGATAAGAAAGAAACTATGAAAACCGTCCCTTTTAGGGGCCATCAATTAATTAGTTATAAGAAATTTTCTGAGTTCATTCAAACGAAGTTGGACCAGTATTTGTTATAGGTCAAATGTAAGTAGAAATCAAAATTTTTCTCAATTTTACCCAAGCCTCTCCTGTCCTAGGTTTTGAAGTATTGAAAAACTTAAATTGTGCAATATATTATAGAGAATTAAACTTCCCCTGCCCCATCCACTAATCTCTGAATTAAATATCGAGGATCGCCACAAGGGTACTCTTAATAAATAATAACAAACTGTTTTTACAAAAATCGTACCTTTAGATTAAGTGAGTATCTTCACATTGAATCGCAGAGATTATTTATTTGAAGTTAGATAAAAACGCTGCGAAAAATTGAAAACTACATATATCCAAAGTAAACTAATTTTTATCACGAGGCAGATAAAAATTATTCATCGTCGGATAATAAATGTGATATCGATACTGTAAATACAGTTAATTAAAGCACATAAAGTTGGCACGCGAAAATTAGAAGAATTACTTAGTATCATCATCCAAAAGTAAAGGACAATAAAAAAAAATATTACAATTTTTTTTAACGTCTTCAAGTATTTTCGATTCCAGAAGATCACATTCTAGCTTGTTTTGATGTAATTGTGATGTTCCCTACATTTTCAGCCTTTTCTTGACTAAAGTTGATTTGTGCGGAATTAAAAAGTGTCTCAAATAAACCATTTCTTCGTAGTTGGTCTACATTTTACCTTAATTCCTAGAATATTTTAATAACAATAGACTCAATGCTGTTTATTATATGGATGTTTTCTACATAATGATTTTCTATAATTAATTTTCTATGATAGTCTTATGATTTTTTTATTTTAAATAAATATCTTATGGAACGGCGTGTTTCAAAATGGCAAAAACCGACGAACAAAATTCTATAAAAATTAAAATTTGGCTACGTTTTTTGTTTGAAAAATTCTTCATCAAAATATTGGGAACAATGTTCCATGCGAGTAGAAGATTTTTTAGTTCAAGAGATTATTAACAATTTGAAACTGTTTATTAATAAACACTTTTGTTATTTTTATTTCTAATAGGTTACCTTTATCATCCGACTGTTGACTACTTCTCCCAAAATTGGTTATAAAATCCCTTGTTTTGGGAGATGATGGAGAAGCTGATGAAATTTCTGTGAAAAGATAAAAAATACTGATGAATTTTTAATTTTAAAAATAAAATCAGTATAGTCAAAGCGCAGTTTTATTATTTCATTTTATTTCGTATAAGTCGGTTTCAGTCTATTAATTATTTGATAGTGAATCGCCGGCAAGTACAAAAATGCAAATATCTTTTTTCGATGTGAGTTATACTTAAATATCAATTTAAATTGTCAAGTAAAAGTTTGAATAAAGTAAAGACCTATAATTGTGAAAAGTTTAGAAAGGAACACGATTTTGTGACATTTTCAACATTACATTCATAGAAATTTAGTTCGTTTAGTTAAACTGGAAGAATTCTTTCACATTTTGAAAAACAGGATTCTGAAATTTGCTAAAACGTACAAAAATACGGAAAAGGACAAATCATGGAGTAATATTAAGTAGACCAAACGACAATGAGCGCGTGAAAAAAAATGACTGGAATTTTCGGACACAGTTCAGGGGATTGCATACGTTTAATTGTAAAATTTCGCTTCATTTTGAGTGAAATATCTGCGAGAGATAAGAGCTGACAGCTGCAAATGTTTTGTTGTGAGAAGGGACATTGTGTTTTTGTGAATTTTATCTGGACTTTATTTGTATAAAGCGAAAAAAAGAAAACGTTTAAGAGACTTATTTCAAAATTATTTATTTCTTCAAGTAATTAAGATAATCAACTATTTTTTTCTTCTACTCAGGAATGTCTCACTTTTTTAATTCAATCGGAAAATATAAGAAGTCTTGACATTTTTTTAAATTGTGTCGATTTTCCTAAATTTGAACCTTCCCATATTTTTCAAGAAATCCGTGAGAAATAATAATTATGCATTATTTTAAATAGTTATAGCATTAGTCTTAATTATCATCTAGGCAATAAATAAATAATTAAAATAAATAAAATAAATTATTTGTGTTAAAATTTTATAATCTGGAATATTTTAAATATAATACGTAGCATAATTTATATTCTAATTATTGTAAATTTAATATAAATTTGTTATAACTTGAAAATATAATTTAATTGAAATAAAATGTTTGCAAACATTCTTTACGAGCATCTTGGTTAAAAATACAGTTGATAAATTCAGATTTCAATTCCCTTAAATAATTATTCTTTATTATCCTACGTGTGTAATAGTGTACTTTTAATTGTTACTTGAGCATTTATGCAATCATTTATTCTAATATTCTACATCTGTTATTCCAAAATTGTTATTTTCTGAATTCACTCCCGTGATTTTCGTTTAAATGTAAACCGTGATTCTGCCTGGAAACTATATAAAATTTGAATGAAGAAAATTCGTAACGAAGTCCTAGATAGTGCCAAGACTGGGACTAGCCAGTAGAAAAGTTTGAATCAAACCTCCGTTTTGCAGAAACTCTACTATTAATTATGTATAGTATATACATTCAATTCATTATAAAATGTTTATCGATTAAACATTTATATTATTTGCCACGTTTATTGTTCCAACGGTATTTACTTTCTTCAAAAACGAATCTGAAGATTTATTTTCAACTCAAAAATTGTAATTTATTTTTTATTACTTCAAATGGAAATTTTTCTAGCTTTGGAGTTCAAATTTGTTTATTTTATTGACAGTGAAAAATGTTTGCAAACTGGGAACGAACGGGGAATGGCCGGTATCTGCTTTCTTCAATTAAAATGAATGATATTTTTAAAGATATTGCGGACAGAATTTTTGCCAATTTTTTCGCCTATTAGTTGCTATTGTGCAATAAATATTCGCCGTAGGGCAAATATGTTCAGAATTTTTTTATTCGTCCTGGAATGACCTAATGAAGTGCAAGAAAGAAAATCGAAATACATTTAATGGAAAAGCATAAATCGGGAGTAATTAAAAAATTGATTAATTTCGAATATCTCGAGAACGCACAATCTGCCGAAGACGTGCCACACAGATTCGGAATCAGGAGATCATTCTACATAAGAATCATTAAAAATATTTCGGAATATTATTATCAATTTTTATTATTCTGCATTTTAATTCATAAAATATCAATCTTTGCTATTAAATATAAAAATTATTGTTCTCAAGATATTAAGTTTTCATATTCTAATTGTAAAGTTTCGCAAGTACAATAACAATATTTGATATATCGCAATCAACTATATCAATTATGAATATTGAAATAGCAAATATTGCTATAGAATTTCTTTTAGTATATATACTCTTATTATTTTTTTTCTTGAAAATGTATAGAAGAAATACAAACTTTCGAGTTTTAATGCGATGAATATCATATTTTGTCTTGGAAACTTGAAAATTCGGCAATCTGCGATCATAATTGAATCTTCTGAGTTATAATATTTTCATTAAAACAACTATAAAACCCTAAATAATCTAGGATTCTGTCTAATTATAAAGTAATTTAAATAATAATAGTAATAAAGGTTTACCATCATAGAGTTTACAGAGTATTTTATATTCTATAATGTTTAAAGATGTTCCAATATGCTGACGATATGAAAAAATATAAGAAAACGGTATTAATTTATTCATTACTTACCAATAAAATTAAAAATGACACTCTGGGTTAAGAGCAGAGTAATAAATTGCCTCATTTTTTCCAAATTTGAAAGAAACTGATTAACGCAGAAAGTCAAGAGCAGCTGAACTAATGAATATTCTGATGTTGCGTATAATTACTGTTCTATGACATTTGTGTTTTCCCCTTCCCGGTTATCGTATATGGATTTTTGTAAGGCTTACTGAGATAACAATTTTTAATTAGTATAACCTTTCGTAATTTGTAATAAACTTTTGAACGTAAATAGTCCGTTTATCTTCAAAAACTGAGATAATTTTTGTTTAAAGTAAACGTATGTATGCTCGATCTTGAGAAGCTCAGATACTTGAGTAATGTATAAAGAGTAAATATATAATCACGCTTAGAAAATACTGATAATATGATACGTAGATATTTTAAACTGAAGAAATGTTTTTTTCAATCTTTATTATCAGCATTTTTTTTCTACAAAATGGTTGTTCAACCAAAGAAAAGTGAATCAATAAAAAAAATATTTTTAGCATAGATTTATCAGTTTCGAATCCAAAAAAGGCTGTATTTTCCCTGATATAATTCAAACATAAGTTTAAAGTGCTTTAAGATAAATATGAGGCATTAGATAAATCAACATGCAATATAATATATAAATTAATAAATAAACAATTTCTTTCAAAAATATCAAAATCTTGCATTTTATCGTAAAAATAAATTCGTTTTTCCTCTATTATTTTTGGTATTAGCTTAATTATGAGAACTTCAGCGCATCATAACTCCATCCAAAACTCATTAGTTTTCAGCAAAACAGTTACATTTTTGACTAATAAAGGTGAAATTTCAACCCAAAAGATGAAGTTTTAAATCGGAAACACGAATTTTCCAAGAAATAGTTAAATTTTCAACCAAACAGACGAATCTTCAAATAAATTATGAATATTAAAAAAAAATAATGTTATTCATCAATAAAGTTGAATCCAAAAAGAAGAGGAAATTTCCGATGTTTCATGACCCCGCTAATATTACGGAGCTGATATTGTCAAAAATATTTAAGGGGGTTAAACTACCCCAACATTATTGTTGATTACACAAAAAATTGCTAAACAGGCATGATTTCAACCCGAAAAATCAGAAAAAATATATTTTGCATGCAACAATAATACAAAGTTTACATATTTTTGTAATTTCATGAGAAATTATTTTATAAGGGGTAACCACCCTTAAGTGCATTTAATTATATTCCTGCAAAATAAAGTAAGTTTTACGTACCAAACCGAGTAGAAAAATTTCTTCAGAAAGAGGGTTGAAAACTGTAAATTTCTCAATGTGTGTGTGTCATGACAATAAAATAAAGTTCACGTATTTTTGCGTTTTGCTAAAAAATTACTTTCTAGCTTTCCCTTAAGGAAATTTTATTATGTTTTTGTGAAATAAAGTAATTTTGCGAATGAAATCGAGACGAAAGATTTTCTGACAATAAGAAGTAAAAAATGTGAATTTCTTAATTTAGTCAAAATTTGTATGGGGTTAAACTATCCCAAAATAAGTTACGATTATGTATATAAATACACGGTGATCCATTTTAATTTATAATCCCAAATATCTTCTAAAATTATTTATCTACGAAGAAATGGGTCGGACAAAGGTTGACCATACCGAGGGGCGCATTTGACTGTACCATTTGAGCTCCATTTTCAAGGTCAAAAGGTGGTAAAACACTTTTCTTAAATGAGATCCCCTATTTTTGACTGCGGATTTGAAAAGAGCGGGAAATTTCACGTCAAAAGTGACCTGTGGAAAAATGGTTTTTGTGACTTTGAAAAGGTAAAAAATTAAGGGCAAATGTCTGAGAAACGACCAGATGTCCTTTTTCTGAACTGTTTTGGTTTTTGGGGTAAATAAACGTTCAAGATGCTTCACAAAAGTAGATGAAATGTTAAAATGAACATCACCCTGATCATCATGACCTTCAGGTCAATTTTTCAGGTTAGTTGAAGGTCAAGATGATTTTTCTTGGATTGAACTCTGTGCTCGGATAAATTTTTTTTAGACTTCAGGCTGTGGATTTTTATCACAACACACCCCCCCCCCCCCCTCAACACACCTAGACAGTAACAATGATTTCAGATAAGCTGTAAAGACTGTGACTATGTAGTTACAGAAGTCAAAGTAGTTATTTTTAAATTAGTAGGATGTATTCTATCTGGAAACCGTTTAGCGTAAAGTCTTGTTGCAGCGGCGATGTTAACGTGACATTCCCCTAAAATTATTATCATATCAACGATTTCAGTAGGTAAGTAATCCCTATTTTGAAATTTCTTTGAAAACTAGCAAAATATCACAAAAATTGAAAATACCTCATTTTTTCTTCCATTTGTCAATTATTTAAATTACGAATATGAAATCGGAAGAATTTAGATTTTTGAAATAATAAATTTTTCCTGCGTGAAGCTCCGAACAAGATTATTATTTAAATAAACTTATAAATAAATAAATTATAAATAGATTATTTTGGAGAAAGAGACTACATAATGATAATTATAATTATATAACATTATTATAGTAAAATATGTAAGCTAATTTTATAAGCTAATTAAAAAAATGTTAAGCTAATCATGTCAAAATTCAAGGTAGAACGTAGTTCGAATTTATAATCACATTTTTTGGAGAAATAATATTTTCCAGGGCTATGAGTTATAAATGATCCTTGTGATTAACGAATTTTTTTGTCTGAAGAAAAAAAAGAAAAATTAATGCTTATAAAAAAAATTCAAGATGCCTTCGTTATAGCGAATAATAAATATATATTTTCTTCGCCTTCTTTTCTCAGAAAAAAAACAACCTATAACTGGGGAAACATTTGTCAATTTTCATACGGGCAGTCTTTAGTAAATAGTCAATTATCTTCACCAACTCATCACAGTCTTTTAAAGTACTCCTGGTTTAAAAGTGGTTACGTTGAAGAAAAACCTGGAGAGCTTGAGAATCCGTAGACTCTGCCTGGAAAATATTTTTCAACAGATTATGTGAACTTCCATGATGTGAAAATGTAGCCGTTATTAGATGTTCGCGCTGCAAAACATCTTTGTGGTTTAAACATTTCTTCGAAGAGTATCACTACTGTACCAAGTAAGCAAAACGTTTACAAAAACATAATAAGATATTCTTATGGTTGGTTACCCCCAACTTTATTTAAACGCAACATATATTTTTTCCAGATTTTTCGGGTTAAAATAATGCCTGTTCAGCAATTTTTTGTGTAATCAAAAATAATGTTGGTGAAGTTCAACCCCCTAAAAAATTTCATTGTGAAGGGTACCGCTGTTATATGTGAAACAATGAAAAGGGTATTTGGTACCATACTTTTCGTGCGTGGTTTTTAACCCCAAAAAACATTTCGGGCACGCAAGAACAATACGTTTCGCTTAGTTTTTCTAATACTAAAACATATGTTCTTATGCATTGAATATTATTAAAGTATTTACAAAGCTAGTTTATATTCATTATATTTGAGTCTCGTTCTCATGATTACTTGGTAGTACCGCTATTATTAACACGGCGTCGCCACATCTTCAGCCCAAAATAAAACAATTCTGCCCTTGGAGTCTCCCTTCTCCTACACGGCCCAGCTCGTCATAAACGTTTTTGTGCGCATGAACGCCACATCTTCACTATTAGCTTGATTGTTTTTTAGCTCAAGGCAGAATTTTTGGTGATTATCAATGCGACGACATTCGAAAAGAAAGAGAGGTTGTCGAGAAGACGAGATTAA
The DNA here is from genome assembly GCA_035041075.1 of Acraspis erinacei. NCBI lineage: Eukaryota > Metazoa > Arthropoda > Insecta > Hymenoptera > Cynipidae > Acraspis > Acraspis erinacei. Next base: position 9,615 of record JAWWLR010080538.1, on the reverse strand, counting down.
GGAATTATATAGAAAAGTTAGAACATTGGCGAGGAGACGCCATCGCCGCTCGCGTAGGTTGCCAACGGATTATAGCTCGGATGTAGATCGCAAACGAAGATATTCTGAGCTACATTATGATTATGAATCCAGATATGATGATTCACATGAGAGAAGAAGAAAATCAAGTAAGTGAAGATACTTTCTTTATGGCAGAAGGCTCATTATTAGTAACGAGATAAGCAGCGGAGTATGACGGTTTGAGATGGATGACTTAATCAGTACAGAAGGCCCCGTTTTTTAAATTATTGCAGCTGATGAAGAAAATACAGCCAATAAGAGTACCCTTGTCGATATTAGCGGGAAGTCTAGCAACAATGGTGGTGGAAGATTACCTCCAGAAAAAGATATCCCAACAAAGGAGTAGACGAATACGGAAGCGGAGACGATTGCTTTGGATGAGGAAACCATAGAGCTCCTTGGCGAGAAGGCTGTTTCTCATGAAAAAACCATTTTCAGGCACTATGAGCTTTCGACTCGAGTGGCACTTTGTGTGCAAGAGGGCCTAAAGAAGGAAGAGAAGGCGGAATTACTGGTCGCATATCCTCGTCAGGGAAGCGTTTTATTGGATTCACCAAAGGTTAATCCGTAGATTGAAGCATCTATTAATGACTCAGTGAAGAAACGAGACAAATATTTTGTCTCTGATCAAAATTTATTTATCCGAGTTTGGATAAAAAGCTAAAGCACAGCCAGAGAAGGCCTAAACCGAGGAATATTTGTTTGGCTCGAGTTTTTCCGAGAACCTGAAAACGTTCAAATGGATGGGAAGCGTAGGATTGACGCTAAAATCATTACCTCTTGAAAAAAGCGGCAGCCGCGTTCATCCTCATCGGGAAACTGGCGGGGCCCGCCTGTGAGAGGTCGGAGACAGTCTCAGGCATGGCAAGTCCCGGAATTTCTTCGAGAACCAGAACCAGAGCCAAACATCCAGAGGTGAACGGGACCGATCGCAGGGGTTTCAGAGGAACCTAGGACAAGTTCGTTATCGGAAGCCATTTCAGAACCCCCCGCAACAGTCTTGAAGATAAGAAAGATAGCAGGACGATTAAAGATGTGTTTGAACGCTTGGTAAGGAATCACGTCAGATGGGTTCGTTTTAGATATTACTAAGGTTACAATTTAATTTTTACAACCAAACCGCATCAGTTTTACCTGCCTCCAGAAACGACAATTGGGACTAAAGAAGTCACAGATTATGAAAAGGTCATAGCCGCTTGATAGAAATAGGAGCATTTAGGTCATGTTCTCCTTGTAAGAATCAGTTTGTGTCATCTTACTTCGTAGTTGATAAGCCCAATGGGTCAAAAAGATTTGTTCTTAAATTAAAGAAACTCAATAGATTTATGTCAACAGAAAATTTTAAATTGGAGGATATTCGGATAGCGATCAAGCTTTTGTCTGATGGAATGTTTTTGGCTAAGTTAGATTTACAAGACGCGTATATTATAATAAGCCTCCATCATGATAGCAGGAAGTATCTCAGATTTTGTTGGAGAGGACAGTTGCACGAGTTCTTGTGTGTTCCATTCGGATTACGTACGGCTCCTTTCGTGTTCACGAAAATCATGAAGCCAGTAGCGAATTGTTTGAAAGAACAGGGATGGATTTCAGTGGTATATTTAGATGATTGGTTGTGCTTAGCTCCTGATTTTGAAACGTGCCGGAAAAATTAATTGCAAACTATGACTTTGTTACAATCTTTGGGTTTCATAATAAATCGCGAAAAGATCATACTCACTCCTGAAAATAAATGTGAATTTTTGGGATTTATCTTAAATTCAATAGATTTAACGGTGAAGCTTCAAGATAAGAAAACAAAAAATATTCTAGCGCTAATCGAAGGGTTTAAAAATAAAAAGATATGTTCAATTCGAAACTTTGCACAGTTTGTGGGAAGCATAACAGCGTGTTTCCTCGCAGTAAGATACGGCTGGTTATACTCCAAGCTTTTTGAATGCCATAGTTATCTGGCGCTTGTTAGATGTAACGAAAATTACGATGGAAAGATGACCTTGTCCGGAGCACTTCAGAATGAGTTTGCTTGGTGGGAGAATAAGATTAGAGAGGCGGTTAATCCGATTATGGCTTTTAGTTTCAAACAGGAATTTTTTTCGGATGCTTCCTTGTCAGGGTGGGGTGCCTTTTGTGCGCATGGTTTTTGGAAGGAAGCAGGAAGTAGTTCTCACATAAATTACTGAGAGCTTGTGGCCGCTTCTCAGAATAGATAATACAACGGCAATTACCTACATTAACCGAATGGGTGGGATACAGTTTCCTAAGCTGAATCAAATTGTGCGTAATATTTGGCAATGGTATGAGATCAGGTGATTATGGGTTTATGCGTCTTATATCGCATTCAGAGAAAATACAAAGGCTGATAGAGGATCGAGAGTCAAAATTGTCGATTCCGAGTGGGAATTATCGGATGAGGTATTTCGTACAATTGCTTACAACTGGGAACCATTCGACATTCATCTTGCGAGTAATTAAGAAAATTAAGGCGGACTGACCGCAGAGAGTGATTATCGTACCAGACTGACACACGCAGCCCTGGTTTCCACTGTTTAAGTCTCTATTCTACTCCGATATTTCTTGAACCTTCACCTGATTTACTTTTATCATCCGATAGATCACAGCAGCATCCGCTCACCAGATAATTGACCTTGATTGTCGGCAAGTTATCAGGGAGGCTTACAGGCAACGGAACAATCCAGATGAATCGATAGATCTTTTAATCGCATCATTATTGCCACAGACGTCAAAGCAATACAGTAAACCAATAAGAGAATGGGTTGGTTTTTGCTCATTAATTAATTATAGTTGTTATGAGGCAAATGAAAGTAATGTATAAACTTGGTTGACACAAAAATTTAGAGCAGGTGCTTCATATGGTGTCTTAAATAATTGCCCGGTGGCAACCTCTTTAATTATTGATGTGCGCATTTCGAAAAGCTGTATAATATATAGATTCTTCAAAGGAGTGTTTAGATCAAATCCATCTAAACCTAAATATGATAGAACGTGAAATATGGATCCAGTTTTCCTAAGCATTGAAAAATTATATCTTGTGGATTCTTTAAAGTTGGCTGATTTAACAGACAGACTTGTTGTTCTTTTGGCTTTAGGAACGGCGCAAAGGGTTCAAACGTTAGCCCTAATGAAACTCAGTAATATTACTAAAAATCTAGGAGCCACCCAGCCTCTTTTGTTAATACCTAGATTTGAAGAAAAGCCTACACTTTGTATTGCTAGTACGTTAGAGCGTTACTTGATAGTTACTCAACCACTGCGTGAAAATGTTGCTGAAATATTCTTAACGACTAGAAGATCTCATAAAGCTGGGCGATCGCAAACCGTCAGTAGATGGATTCGGTGTTTTTTAGTGCGTAGTGGCATAAGTATAGGGTTCAGTGCGCATAGTACCCGGCATACAGCTACGTCAAGAGTTTAAGGTTTTTGCTGAGTTCTATAACAGACATAATGATAAAGATAGGAATATCTTTGCCGATGTAATCATTTCATAAAGTAAGAATACAAAGATGTTAATAGCATATAGTAATATATTTTCATAAGTAAATAAATGATTGAATTGTGTCTATCAAAATTATATGTAGAGTATCGTTCGAAATGATTATGGTTCTCCCTAAAAATGTTGTCATGGAGTGAAATCCATGTCATCATTTTACCCAACCCTTATTTGATAAATGAAGAATCATAAACTATATAACAAACTGGTCCGTGTAGGACAAGGGAGACTCCAGGATTAGAATTGTTTTATTTTCGGCTGAAGATTGTTGCGACACCGTGTGCATAATAGCGGTACTACCAAGTAATCATTTCAAACGAGACTCGACATATATTTTGGATCGAACTTCACAAAAGGTAAGTTTCTTTGATTGATCAAGTATTTGCGCCAATTGCATAAGAATTTTGAATGGCATCTGAGCTACGTTCAAGCAGTTTTGACAAAAAATCACTTTAGTGCCCCCCATAAATATTTAATTTGGTAAAAGAACAGCAATTTGGTTACAGTTTTAATGAGTTTGGGATTTTTTATCGTTCATTTTTTTAGTTCTTACAATATATATGGGTGATTTTCTAAAGGATATATAATATTGTTTCCGAAATGCGAGTGAATTAAAGTTCTATATAATGTAATATTCATTATCAATTTTCATATACTAGGATTGTAGTTTATAACGCGATAAAGCTTTTATTGCTAACTTACTGTTGTTTAATCCAATTTTTTTAAATTTAAAAACTGTCACAATTTTTTTTTTGTTTACCAGCCGCTTAATCAGGGCATGCAATTAAGGGTTTCGGATAAAACTATTTTTATTTTATTACTGTTGTCATTGAAAAAAAATTAATTCTTATATGTAATGATAGAAGGAATTGAATTCATGTGAATTTGGACCTATTCAGTTTTTTTCAAAATTGAATTCTGTATATTGAATTCCGAAATATTTATATTCAACGCAAGAAAATTAATAAATTAAATATAGAAAGTTGAAAAAATAACTAAAATTAATTACTTGTTTTCGCAAAATTTTAAATCTCTGCTAAAGTCGTGAGTTTATTTTTAGATTGCTGCGCCACAAATCTGTGCGTATGCATAATAAAACTGATTTTTTGTATCTCTTTCAGCGTCACTACAAAACGACCGTACACTTTAAATACTCCCACATTCTACACATTGTGGCATAATTCCCTCAGTTATTGCTACGAAAAGACTAGGGTGTTCTCAGAAGAAAATTGCAAAATTAGAAAGGTACGTGTTCTTTAATATTGCAAATTATAACAACTTTTGTATGTATATAATGAGGGTATGCTTTTTATGCATTTCTATTTATCGTATCAAATTGGTTGGTACGTCAGTACTTATATATGCGCTATAAGCAATTAATATTTTTTAGTTCCTAATTTGCTAGGGTGCAGGAATTAATTACTAGAATTTGATTCAAACGAGTCTTCCACTGTGATGTATTTTATGGTTAAATAAAGTGTAAGATAAGAAGATTTTTTGTTAGATCATTTGAAATAATAATATAAAAAATTATTCCCAGGAGGAAATATTATATATAATTTATATATAGTGTGAATTATTATATATAATATTCATTTGTTTTATACATTTTTTATATAAAACAAATAAAGATGCTATATAAAACTTCACACTATATATAAAATATATATAATTTTTCCGCCTGCGTTGTTATAATGTTCTTCCTTTCACTGGCGGACATATATATAACATATATTTCGAGAGAAAATGCATATACATGTCACAAAAATAATCTATTATTGTCCGTAGCTTTTTTAATAAGTAATAATAAAAAAATTTCACATTTCATAAATTACACATGTTTTGTACATTTGAGATATTTAGAGCTGATGAGAGATAACAGTCCATATTAAAAAAATTACACTTTGCGATAATGATCCAAGCTGGCCAACTCAATTTATTTTAAGCATTATTAACTACGATCAGATGCGATGACCTGTTCGCCAATCAAGGAAGGTTAGGAAAAATTCCTCGCGATTGTTAGCTAATAACGTTAAAAGAAAGTAAATAATGGATTATATGGACAGGTTTTGAACAGAAATAGGTAAATTAATGCAGGCACCTGTCCTAATTGTGGTAGGTTTGAGATTTTTTAAAGGATACAGTGAATATTTCAAAACTTCGAATTAGGATAATTTGTAGTGTCAAGTGTTCAATGTCCTATTTCCCGTAGGAAATGATGCAGCGATAATATATTTATCTCGCGCTTCGCGCTCTATCTTTGTACTTCGCCAAGATTTATGCACATAACTTTTAAAATTGAAGGTGGTAACATCCACAACAGTATTTTGTTGATTGTGAATTGTCTTTTGTTAAAGCTCTATTGGCTTTGACGAACAAATTCTGATCACGTATCTCGTTCTTCGCACTCGAATTTTTCAAGATTTTTCGAATCCATAAAATTCTTAATCAGTTTTTTAAAATGATATTTAGAGGGCTGAAAACGACTAAATTTTAACAGAATTTTCGAAAACATGTGACTTAAGCGTGACGCATTTACAATTTCTGAAACTTCTGACCCTGGTTCGGAAAATTTTGAAACGGTTTGGTGCGTCCCTGAAAATTCCTAAGGAAATTTCGTACCGTGTAAACACAGTTTCTGAATTCTATTTCTTGTCATTTTTTGGAGATATAATACGAGATCAGGAATTTGAGACAGAGGTTTTGAAAAATATTTTGAGTATGTTTGTGCGAGCACTACTGGTTCTAGAGATAACTCGCAAACTATTTGTGTAAAGGTAAAGCTATAGAAGGCGCATGGAATATGTTCCGGGATATCATTGTTAGATGTGCGATCGAAGTGTGTGGTACCGCGGTTGTAGGAAGAATGTCTGGTATGCATGGTGGAATTATGAGATTGAGGCTGCCCAAACAGGAAAGAAAGAAACATAAGGAGAACTTTGAACATAGCAGATCTTAGCGATGAGGAAAGAAATAGACGTATAAATGATTACAGACACAAAAAGAGGATTCTCAATCGATTAATTAAAGAAAGTAAAGCTAAAATTAGAGCGGAAGAAGAGAAGCAAATACAAAACGATTTTGAAGGATGCATGAAACTGCTTTATAAAGCAATCAAGGGAAATAAAAGAACTGATGTTATCAACATGAGAAATAGTAAAGGGGAAATGCAGTATGAGGCAGGCGGGATTATAGACGCTTTCAGAGAACATTTTAGGGGACAATCCGTAGATGAAGCTATGGGAAACCATAAATGCGATGTAGAACACAATGCATTAGAAAACTCCATTGAGAAAGTCTGCGTCACTGAGGTTAGGGATATAATCAAGAAGTTGAAAAACGGTGAGGCTTCAGGGGTAGGCAGTATTAACGCTGAAATGCTTAAACATGGTGGTGAGTACATACCACCTAGACTGTGTGAACTGATAAATGTACGCTTCGATAAAGGAGAAGTCCCAGATGATTGAAAAAAAGCGATTATCGTACCAATATACATAAGATAGGGAGATAAAAGCGACTTCAATAATTACAGAGGGATCAGTTTATTAAATACCGTAAGTAAAATATAGTGAAAAATACTTATTCGTAGGGTAATGAAAATAACAGAAGAAAAGATTTGGGAAGTCCAAGGTGGTTTTATGCCAGGAAGGTTATGTACGGATCAAATATTTAGTTTAAGGCAAATCACAGACAAAAATTTGAGAGAGGGAAAAAAAGTTTTCTGTGCATTTGTTGACCTAGAAAAAGCTTTCTGCAAGGTAGATAGAAGTAAACTTTGGGAAGTCCTGAAAGAGTACGGAGTAAATGGATGGCTCTTACAAGCTATAGGAACAATATATACGGGTGGCAAAGCCAGTGTAAGGGTAAATGGGAAATTGAGTGACTGGTTCGACATTATGCAAGCCGTTAGACAGGGATGTGTTATTTCTTCATGGCTATTTATATTATTTATGGACAAGTGTTTAAGAATGGCTCTTTTTCGTCGAAGAAGGTGTGTATATCGAAACAGTAAGGGTACGTGGGTTAGGGTTCGCAGATGATGAGGTTCTTATGGCAGATTCAATCGAAAACTTGCAAAGAATGTTATTAGTAAAGCCGCCCCCCTTATTCGAAGTAAAAATATATCATAATAATGCTAAAATGGCAATACGTAATAAGATAAGAGTAAAATTAAAGAGATTGACGTGAGATTCTTGCGCATAATATGCGGGAAAACTCTGATGGACAAAGTGAGTAACGAGATAATTCTCAAAGAATGTGGTGCGGAAGAGACATTAGTTGACGCATGAGAAAGAAATCGGTTAAGATGGTTCGGGCATGTTGAGAGAATGAAAGACGATCGACTAACGAAAAAAGTTAGTTAGTCTGCCCAGAGGCAGACCGCGGAAGGAATGGTTGGAATGTGTGAATGAGACTCTAGTTAGAAGGGGCATAGAAGCCACAGAAACTCGAGAGCCTGCATGGAAAAATGCATGGACATTAAAGAAGCTAGAAAAGTATGTCAGGACAGAAAAGTATGGCGGAAAATGGTTAATAAGAAGAGTGTCAGTAGAGTGACCCAAATGGGGAACCTCACATGACGACTTTGTGAGGACTTTCACTCGGGGGTTTGATAAGCGTCACGGAATTGTGGACAGACGTAAGGGGTGCTATCCAGCAGATGGGAAATATGAGGGAGAACCTGATGGTCAGAAATGAGAAATGGGAATAGGAGGTAAAAGAGCTGAGGCAGAAAGTAGAAGGATTAGGGAGGAAGGCGGTGTCGATAAGGAAGGAAAAGAAAGATTAAATGAAGCAGATGGAAGAAGAGATCAGGAGGTGGAAGCAACGGGTGGAAAAAAGGCTTCAGAAGGTGGAGGACAGGGCGGCGATAGAAGTAGGTGCCAGGGGGAAGGGCGAGTAGAAACGTATTTGGGAAAGGGTAGAAAGCAAGTGGGAGACCGTAGGAATGAAAATGAGCAGAGAGCGGACAGGGAAAAGATAACGGCAATGGAGTCGAGAACGGAAAGAAAAGAGAAGACAGACAGGGGAAATAGTATTGTGATAAGAGGATTGAAGCTAAAGAGCGGACAAGAAAGGGTTTCTACAGATTATAGGGTGGTTTAAGGACAAATTAGGGAAAGTTAGGATGGAGGGGAGAAAGGAGAATGATGTGGTGGTGGAATTAGAGAGCTGTTCAGGAAAGTTGGGGTTAATGCGAATCAAAAATAGGATAAAGGATAAGAAGGTTTTCATTAATCACGATTTGACAAGGAAGGGAAGAAATGCGCAGAGAATAAAGAACGAAAAGGCTAGGAGGGTGAGGAGTAAAGGGAATGCGGCGAAGGTAGGATACCGGGAAATAAAAGTATATGAGAAAATTTGGATATGGGACGAGTAGAAAGAAGTGTTGAAGGAAGTACATTGGAACCTAGCAGGGGTAAATAAGAAAGCTGAAGATTTCTGGAGGTATATCAACGATTTTGATGTGGTGGGACTGATAGAGGTGGAGGCTCCAGGAGGCCGTCAGAGTAAAGAAGAAAGGGAGGGCCAGTTGGGGAATTATAACAGGGGCTAGGGACGGATTAAATGAAGAAGTCTATGGAGAGGGAGAGGTGCAGGGCCTGAAAATGAGGAAAATAAAGATAGAAGGGTTAAGTGTACGTTTTTGACTGTGTACAATAAGTATGGGATGGAAAGGATTAAAGGAGAATAGAGGCTGGGTGATGGAGAATGAACAAGGGATGAAGACGGAGAATGTACATATGTAAGTAAGTTAAGGGTATCGGTGATAGACTACGTAGTCATAAACATACAAGCTTTGGAGGAGAAGAAGAAATTTGCAGTGGGAGGGAGGATAGAATCAGATCAGCAGCCATTATGGTGTGTGTATAAGGGGAGAGAGTGGCGGAAGTCAAGCTGGAGAAGAAGTGTCGTTGGGGGAGAGGGTTAGCTAGAGGAGGGAGGCGATAGAGAAGTATCATTCGCAGTGAGGGAAGTTACGCTTTGGGGGGGGGGGATTCGGTGGAAGATATATGGGAGGATTTGGAAGAGAAAGTGAAATTGTG
>JAWWLR010078867.1:0-18563 GCA_035041075.1 Acraspis erinacei | reverse complement strand
AAAATTATTTAAGAATTTATTATTCAACTCGATTGATGAAAAAATTCGACTTTTTTAGTTTGAAAATTTAATCATTTCGTTGAAAATTCATCCTTTTGCCAAAATATGAAAACGTTTCAATGAACAATTTTTAAATATTTTGTTTAACATTAGTTTCTTCTTTTGATTAAGACTTAACACTTTTAACTGCGAATTTAAGTATTCTATTTTTGGTTGTAAATTGATATTTTAATTGAATATTTATCTCTATTAGCATCAAAATCAAAAAATTTGGAAACTTTTATTTGGAAAGTTAAAATTTTTTATTTGGAAACTAAATCATTCGTTTCCAAATTGACTTTCGTGTTAAAATTTATTTTATTTTAAAATTCATTCTACTTTCAAGATTCACCTCTTAAAATGATAGTTAAACTAATTTATACCAATGTAGCATTTGTTTAAATAAATAAAATATTTTGCTTGTATAAAGGTTTTAAGCCGAATGAAATATTTCATTTCCTAAGCAAAGCTAAGCAAACTAATATAATTTTTGTATTAGTCCTACAATAGCGCCACATTTAAATGTGAGAAAATAGGCTAATTCCTGAAAGGAAAAAATTTTACATTTTTCAAAAATACACAAAAAAAATGTTTTTTTGATAAAAATGATATTTAGAGGTCCCGCAAGCACCATAAAGTTTGACACGTATTTCGCATTATAAACAATAGCTTTTTGTAAATTCTATTCAGGATCGTGAATATAAGGCTCATCGATGTGAGGCTCAAAATTTATTAAGCATTTAGAAAGTTGAGGGATTTTCTAAAAATTGGTACTTTTTCTGCGTTTCAATTATATTCATTTAATTATTAATTTGATAAAAATTACATGATGGACTAGCAGTGTGTTAAATATAAATAAACTTTTATCATAATTTTTGTGCTCAATTGATAAAATTAAAAATTGAACATTTCAAAAATTTCTGAATTTTTTGAATTCCTGATACTAACCTATTTTTTTAAATTCTGTACGTTGTTGAATTACGTGACTTCAATGAATTCTCTTGATTCCCTAAACCGATGAAATTCTGTAAAATTCTTAATTCCTCCGAATGTTTTGAATTTTCTGCATTCTTTGAATTCTTTGAATTCCTAGAATTATTTGAATTCTTGGAATTCTAAGAACTACTTGTGTTCTTCAAATGACTTAATTTCTTTGAATTCTTGAAATTCCTTCAATTCTTCGAATTCCTTAACATCTTTAAATTTATTAAATTCTTCGAATGTCTATTTTCGAATTACTTCTAATGACTTAAATTACTGGTATATTTAAAGAAAAAATATTTGAAATCTATTAAAAACCGTGCTCACATTTCCCATACCGCTAAAGCTGGGTTTTCGCAGTTTTTTTAAATTTGCTTAAATTATTAATGTCTAATGGCACGAGGTCATGGGGTAAATTTTTAATGACATTTAATATCTTTAGAAAATTAATTGATTAACTTTTAATGAGATAAATTTTGTTTCTTGAGGTGCATAATTTTAATCAAAAAGTGATGCCTTTGATTGAAATTTTGAATATTTTTTTAAAAATTAGTTTTTTTGTTTGCGAATTACATTTTTTAACTGCAAATTTAAATATTCTATTTTTAGTTGCAAATTGATATCTTTTCTTCAGCATTGACCTTTCTTAATAAACAAATCGAATGTTTTTTGTCAATTAATTTCTTTTGTTCAAGATTTTTTCCTTTCCTTTTACAAAATTCTTAAGAAAATAGTTAACTTATTAATCAAAAAATGACTTTTCAAACAGAAATAATAATTTTCTATTAAAAACTATGAATTTTCAACTAAAAAACTTAAAAATTTTACCAAAAAAATGTCACACAAATTATAAAATAATCAACTTTAAAGATGAATATTATTTTAAAAAATTTTTTTGTATATTTTGGAAATCATATTTTTTCAAAGTATTTTACTAACTAATGGAGGTATTTTTATAATTCTATTCCTTTAATCTGTTCGCTGAGTTCAAAAATGGTAAGAAAATATCGCAAGTTTGTGTCAAAAAAGGACCTATTGGACTTTAAAGATTTTTATTTTATATGATTTTACAAAATATTAGGTAATTTCTTTTTTAAAAATCCAGCAGTATGGTTAAATTTCTAACTTAAAAAATGAATACTAAAGAATAAGTATTTAACCGAAAATGGAATGGTTATATTTTCAGATAAAAGATCTAATTTTCCAAGAAATTAATTTTCACCAGAAAAATATAGTTCTTTAACCAAAAATGAAACGGTTCAATTTTGTATGCAAAAAATCTCTTTTGAACAAAAAAAAACACTCGAATTTGCAAAATAATAGTACAATTTTTAAACATATAGTTAGACTTTTAATTAAAAAAAAATTAACGAAAAATAGAATAGGATGAATTCTGAAAGAAAATTGAAAAAAGATCAAAAACTTTTAAAAATTATTTCCTAAAAATTGTAAAAAGGGTCTAAAAGATTTCGAAACAAAATTTTGCAATGTTGCCTTATTCCTTAATTTTAGAAAAATTAAAGAACATAATTATTATCAAGCTATCTTGCTCAATTTTTTGTATAGTTTTTTATTTAAACTTTATATTGGTTTCAGAAATGTACTTTCAAATTTAAGTAAGCTTACGAGTTATTTGGAAATTTTGAAACGACTCAAAAATAATTAAAACTTGTAAATTTTGTTTTATGAATTTTGTAAGGTTCCATGCAAATAAATAATCTTTTAGGTTCCTAATAGGAATAATTAAAATAATTTTTTATTTTGAAAAATTAATTTTAAGGGACTCTTTAAAAATATTTCGATACAATTCAAACGATTCAAAAAATGGTCAAGGATGAACCTGGCACATTTTAAGGTAATATTGCTAGTTTTAGCAAATTTAAAAGAAAATCAGGACAAATTTGAATCATTTTTTAAGATCAGAAGACTCAAGAAGTCTGAGAAGATGAGAAACAGAACTTTTTCAAGATTCATGTGCAAATTTTAAATGATTTTTTATTTGAAGAAATTTACTATGAGAGAAAATTAAAAAAGCTTTTTAAACGTAAAAAAGGATTTCATAAAATTTCACAGAAGAGTGCGGAAGATTTTAAAGCAAAATGTTTCAATTTGGTAAGATAAGTAAATAAAAAATCGAATAAGTTAAAGAAATATTTGGGAAGACTGAAAAATATCTAAAAATAAAATTCCCTCCACTGTAAAATTCCCAAATTGGAAAATGCCCGAAGAATAAAATTGCCAAAAAATAAAAATACGGAATTGGAAAATTCTCGAATAATAAAATTCCGGAATAATAAGCTTCCTAATAATATTACCGAATTAGAAAATTCCCGAATAAATTAAATTCCAGTATTTAATAATATAACCGAATTGTCAAATTACCGAATAATAAAACTGCAGACAGGAATTGATTTTTTTTTAATGTAAAAGAATAACAATAATTTTAAATAAAATATTTCTGAATGATGAGTTTCTCAGATTGCCCCTCGAACCCAAAAAATCACCCACTCTTTTCATTATAGCTTAAGAAGATTTTCTATATATATATATATATATATATATAAATTTAAAATTCGATTTTTGCGAACATTTTTTATATTTTTTTAAATACCATGCAGATTAAAAAAAAATCGTCACCCAGAAATATTTTATTTCAGATTATTTTAATTTTAAATTAAAAAAATAATTTTCAAAATTTTAAACATTAAAAATAAGTTTAAAAAATAAATATTCAATATTGTATTTGTAATCAATAAAGGAAATTTTAAATAAATTGTAATTGTTTAAATTCGGGAATTTTCCAATTGGGATATTTTATAAATCGACAATTTTTTGCCAGGAACTTTATTATTCGGGAATTTTCCAAGTCGGTAATATTATTAACTTCCAGGAATAATATTATTCGGGAATTTTCCAATTCGGGAATTTTTTAATTCGGAAATTTTATTATTCGAGAATTTTATTAATCGGGATTTGTATTAATCGGGAATTTTCTGATTCGGTATTTTTAATTTTCGCCAATTTCATTATTCACGGATTTTAATATTCGGAGATTTTCCAACTCGGTATTTTTATTTTCGGCAATTTTATTATTCGGGAATTTTCCAATTCGGGAATTTTATTTTCAGGATTGTGCAGTCGTCCAAAATATATAGAAGAATGGAAGATTCCAATCGAATTTTAAAATAATTTGTTTTTAAATTTGGTTTTTTAAGTATTTCAGAAACCAGCTTTAGAAGCTTTAAACGCATGTTTTTAATGTTAATAATATTTGGAGAAAAAATTTAAAAAGCTTTCGAAAAAATTGAATAAATGAAATTTAATCAATGAAATACATTTGTAACAAATTTTAATTGTTTAAATTCGGGAATTCTCCAATATGGTAATATTATAAGCTATCGGGAATTTTATTATTCGGGAATTTTCCAATTGTGTAATATTATAAGCTGTCGTGAATTTTATTATTTGGGAATTTTCCAATTCGGAAATTTTATAATTCGGGAATTTTAATATTCGAGAATTTTATTATTCGGGAATTCTCCAAACAGTTATTTTAATTTTTCCGTGATTTTATTATTAGCGAATTTTATTATTCGGGAATTTTCCAATTTGGTATTTTGATTTTTCGCCAATTTTATTATTCGGGAATTTTCCAATTCAGTATTTTTATTTTTCGGCAATTTTATTATTCGTGAATTTTATTATTCGTGAACTTTATTATTCGGGAATTTTGCAATTCGGTATTTTGATTTTTCGCCAACTTTTTTATTCGGGAATTTTCCAATTCAGTATTTTTATTTTTCGGCAATTTTATTATTCGTGAATTTTATTATTCGGGAATTTTATTTTTCGGGATTTTTCAGTCGTCCCAAACATTTAGAAGAATGGAAGAGATTCAAATCGCATTTTTTACGTACATTTTTTTAAATTTAGTGTTTTAAATATTTCAAAAATCAGCTTTACAAGCTTTCAAGGAATACCGAAAGATTTCAAGGAGATGGAACTATTTTTCTTAAGATTCTTGGGAAAAATGTAAAAGATTATAAATCAATTTTATTACATCTTGAATGATTTTTGGTCAAATACTTATTTTTTAGTTTTAATATTCATTTTTAAAGTTGATTATTGAACAATTTTGTTGAAAACTTGTAGAAAAATTTTCTTTTTCAGTTGAAAATACATATATTTTAATACAAAATTATTATTCTAGTTTGAAAACACATTTGTTGGTTAATAATTTAACTTCTTTGTTCCAAATTTGATTTTTTTGGTGGAAAGAATTTGAAAATTTAACAATTTTGTTTAAAATTGCTTATTTTTTTTTGCCTAACAATTGACCTGACTCCGTTAAAAATTTATCTTTTCTGGTAGAAAATTATTCTCCTTGTTTAAAAATTAATCTATTTTAAGGAAGAATTAATTTCTTTGATTGAAAATGCATTTTTTGAAAATTAAACTATTTTGCTGTAAAATTTTAGGTTTTAAATTTCTTTTTGCTAATATTTTAAATAGTGTGAGCTGTCTCGAATTTTTATCATAATTTTGAAAAATAATTCAAGATTTAACAAAATTACCATCTGATCTTCTAAATTTTCCCCAGCATTTTATGAAAATGTATTTATTCTCTTCAAACCTTTCAATATTAAAATTTTTATATTTGAATTTTTAAATTCTTTTTTAATCTCTTTAGATATATTAAATATTTGTTAAATTTACTTCTAAACCTTCTGATATTTAAAAATTATACAAATTTTTCCTGATTTTTTTCAATTCTGCAAAATTTTTAAAAATGCCTTTAAAATTTTTCGGATTCTTTGGGAATTTTTTAAATCTTTTGTAATGTTTTGAAATGTTTTAAAAGTAATCTCTTAAAATTAATTTTTCGAGATAAATAATTATTTAAATTATTCCTAGGAACCTAAGAGAATATTTTTCATTTTTCATTTTTCATTACTCAAATTTAAAAGAAATATGGCAAAATTGAAAACTTTGCTTCAAAATCTTTTACTTACTTCTTAAAAATTATAGGAAATAATAAAAAATGTTTTGTAATCTTTTTTCAATTTGTTCGGACAGTCGGAAGGCAATACTTTTAAATCGAAACAGGCTTAGTCAAGTTTCCAATTTCAGAATATGAGCTAATTATTTTAATCAAGTTAATAATATATAACCATTGTATTATTTTATTAAATTCTTTTATTTTTCACATTTAACTTTTTTATAACATTTTTTTATTATTAATTATAGTCATGCATGAATTTATTTATATGCATCAATCAATTAATCGCCTTTACCACGGAATTATCAAATAATATTTTAACTAATAAAACTACTGATTTTTTACTACTTTTTGGTGGTATTTTAGCACACTTTTTCAAGCTGATGCACTCAAGGCAAATCAAAAATAATTAATTTTAAATCATTCGTAACTAACTTCTGTATTAGTCCATATTGATCAATCATATTTTCAAGATTTTAATTTTTTTATTTTTCTGAATCTTGTTGAAACAATGAGGAGGCAATTTTTTTTAAATTGGAGACACTCTAGGTCACGTTCCCGATTTCCTTATATGGCCTTTTATTGCTTCCGCAGATGTAAAAATATTACACCATCATATCGCTTTATTCAAATTTTCTCTTTTTCAAGATTTCCGTGTTTATCACAATTTTCAAAATTCTTCAAAATTATTCTGTAGTAAAACCCTGAAAATATTTCAATCCTTCTCTGAAAAATGGATGCTTCACGAAAATCTTGAAGGCTTTGTTTGAACTTCTTTTCAATGCTAATTGGCTAATTTGAAAAATTCGAAGGCAAGAATGTTGCCAAATTCACACACATAATTAAGAATCTCACATCTGTGTGTATAAAAAAACTGACACAAAATTTAAGATTGCCTAATGCAAAATTTCATCATTACATTTTTAATCGAAAGACGTCATTTTTAAACAAAAATTTGAATTTTTAACAAAATAGTTCAATTTTAAACCAAACTCATGAATCTTTGACAAAAAATGTATTCTCAACAAAAAGTATAATAGTTGATAATTCCATAAAAAAGTATTTTGATTAACAAAAAAAAGTTAAATTAAAATAAAAAATATGCCTTTTCTAATCAAATGATTAAGTTTTCGGTTTAAAAAAGGGAAAGCTCTCAGTAAGAAAAGGGAATTATTCACCGAAAAAGATCAACTTTATGGAAAAAATGGATTATCTCCATTTTAACTAAGGAAACAGTTACATTTTTTTACAAACATCAATTTTATAAAAAAAAAACTTGAACCAACGAAATGGAATTTTAATCAAAGAGATCAATATTTTATTTCAAAAATGCATAATTTTTAATAAATTACAGTAATTTTGAATCAAATATTTTGAGTTTTAATGGAATTTTTAGCCTAATTATTAAATTTACAACCAAGGTTGGTGATTTCCTACCAAGAAGAAGACAAATTTGCAATAAAATAGATCAATTTTAGACTAAATAATATACGTTTTGAAGAAAACACAAAAGAGTATTTTCAGGTAGAGAAATAAATTTTAAACAAGTAAATTTTTTTTCAACTGAAAAATTAAATTTTTATTAAAGAAAATTCACAAAAAATCTATAAAAACTTAAAGTTAACAAAATTATATATTATATTTTTTAACAAAATACATTAATTTTCAACAAAATGTCAAATTTTTAAATTTAAAGTTATTAAATAAAATATATTATTAACTTAATGTATATTTAAATTATATTTTATATATTATTTTAAATTTAAAAATTAATTAAAAATATAAATTAAATTTTTAAAGTTTATGTTTACATAATATTTTTTATGTATAAAAAATAAAATTAATTTTATTTTTTCATAATTTTAAATAAATTTTGCTTAAAAATTAAATAAAAAATAAAATTTTCAAGGGACTTTTCAACCTAATAATTAAATTTTCTATCGAAAAGTTTCAGTTTTTTGCAAGAAAAAGACAAATTTTCAAAGGAATTCTATAAAAGAAGAATGATATTCACTAAAATTGTATTGTACTTTGTATCGCGTTTCCAAAAACTGAATTTGTTTATTTTTTATTTAGTTTTTTACGATTTAAATGAAAATTACTATCGAAATATGAATAATAACAAATTTGTAATTTTTTTTAGGAAAATCTTTGGTTAAGAATTTTTTTCGTCCATTGTGTTAGTTTTTCAAACATTCATTTTTTTATTGTATGTTATTTTTTACGATTAAAGATGTTAATAATAAAAACTACGTGTCACATGTCGAGGGACCCGAAAATTTGTTTTAATTTTTTTTCTTTTTTTAATGATTACAATACGAGTCGCATACAAAAATTATTACGTACAAGTTTATAGATTTTTTTAAATTGTAAAACTTTTGTTAATTAATCTTTCTTTGTATTTTACGTTTTTTTCCAAAAATAGAATTTTTTATCTTTAATGTCTATTTTCCTAATAAAACAAAAAGTACCCATTACATACAAAAATATTCTCATAAAATTTGTAGCGCTGTTATAAGCGAAAAAATTTGTTCGCTTACTTTTTTCGTAGCTTGTGTCTTTTGTCCATAAAATAATTTTTTGTATTCTAAATTTAAATTTTCTCTTCTATTTTGTTTATATCGTTCGTTGTTTGGCTTACAATTTTTATTTTAGAAAGAGACGTGAATGTTTGAATCTTCATTCAAAATAGTTGTTTAACGTAATTATTTTTCTTTTTAGGTCTTAAAAATGCTTGCCAAAGCTCAATCCAAACTGATAATTTTTTCTGATTGTTATCTACCCTACATGCTACAGACTAAGGGATGTTAAAAGAACCCTTAAAATAAATTCAATTAATTTTCTCTCTAAAATTTTTTTCCCACACTTATCTCTAATTTATTTCAGTCCCCAATAACATAATTAACTAATCTTGCGTGATTTTGGTTTTTGGGAAATTTCGTTTTTCTTGTTTGAATATTTAAGTTTTTTCAAAAAAAACCTCGGAACTATTGGGGCTAGACATCGATTTAACATAAACGTAGAAAAATAATCTAGCAGGAAAAGTGATTGATATTTTTTTAAGGGTGAGTAGATAATCCCGTTACGATTTAAGTGAGGACATCATCATTTTCCAATAATCAAAATAACTTGAGCTTTTTTTTTATTATATTAATAATGTCGAAAATTACTTTAAAATAATTTTGAAATATATATACTAACAGAAGTGGTCGTTAAATTTATTTTTAGTTTGCATTAAAACAATTCCAGAAAAATCTAAAGCGCTACCATGACTCTACTTTTTCATGATTTCCTTGATTTCTTAAATTTTTATTGAAATTATTTTGTAAATATTTAAATTTCTGTGGCTACATGACGAGCAGAAAGGAGATTATTTGAAAATTTGAAAAGTGACTAGAGTAAGGTAAAATAGATCAGGAGTTTAAATAATTATTCTGTTTTCATTTTGAACCAGGAACTTCTAATATGTTTTTTTATAATGTTTATTTCACGAGCTTTAAAAATTTCCTTCATATTGCTTTACTGAATCAGGAAATGTTACTCAATCATCTTTAATCAAACACTTCACATTTTTTGTCATTTTCACATTTTCGTAAGATTCTTCCAATTAATCTTAACGTATTTAATCCATATTAAATTTAAATATTTTACTGAAAGAATTTTTAGCTTTCCATTATTGATTTTATAGACATTTTCTAGAAATCGTTAGTTAATCTCTTTTCTCTTATTTTATTACTGTTTATTTTTATTATATTTGTTTCAGAACTAGTTATTCTGATTTTAAAAACATGCTCTGGATCTAACAAAGATTACTATTAATTTCAGTCTCATAACACTCAAATTTTCTCTTTAGGGAGAAATATTTTGAAAAATATGAAAAACTAATTGAAGTTCCCGAATTAAAAACGTTTTCATTACCAAAAAAACTACTTTTTCCGATAATTTAAAAAAAACATTTAGTGGATAGTCCATCTTTTTAGGACGAATTGGTAATCTATTTATTGAATATAATTAATAAATATAAAAAGTCAAATCCAATAAAATTTAAGCGATATTATATGGAAAATTTTCATTTTTTACAACTAGTAATTGATATATTGGAAGGGAGGTTTATTTATGTTTATTTAATGTTTAAAAAATATTTTTTAGTAACTGCATATGTCGTACAATTAATTTTTTCTGCCGAATTTGATTTTTATTCAGACGAGTTTCTAAAAAAATTATTTTTTTAGGTATTCATAATTTTAAGTGGAAATTTGAAGTATTTTTCTCAACAAAAATTTATTTTGTTGCTGAAAAGTACTTTCTTAACAACTGAGACTTTAAATGGAAAAATGACCTTTTCTGTTTAAAAATTAATGTATTTTACTGAAAATCTAAAAAATAGTCGAGTTTTCAACTAGAAAAGGTAAATTTAGAACCCAAAATGAAAAACCATATTTTCTGTTCAATTAATTAATTTTCCATTGGGGAAAAGGGATTTTCAGCAAAACAGTTCAATTTTCAGTAAAAGTAATGAATCTTCGTTTTAAAATTATTTCTTAATTAAATATGTATTAGTTGATATTTTTAACAAAAATAATTTAAATTTTGAACCGAAACCGTAAAATTAAACCAAAAAGAAGAATTTTTAACAAACTATTAGTTGAATGCTCGACGAAAACAAACTTACTTTCAAAATGAGTAAATTTTTGAGCAAAAAAGATGGGTTTTTAAGAGACAAAAAATTATAGCAAAATTGATGAATCATTACCCAAAAAAATTATTTTTGAATCACATAGTTGAATTTGCAACCCAAAAGATGAATTGTCTACCAAAAATAAAAACTTTTTAGACAAAATAGTTGAATTTTTAACGAAATCGTTAAATTTGTAAACAAAAATGAAAAATTATTCACCAACAAGATTAATATTCTAACCCAAACGACAAAGTTTCCACAACGTACAGAAAATTTCAATCAAATATTTGAATTTTGAAACAGGATGGAATAGCCATATTTTCAGTTAAAAAATTATTAGTAAAAAAATGTCTAAAAAATATATTATAATATAATAACAAATTTAAAAAAGGGTTTTCAACTGTAATTATGAATTTTTAACCAGTCAGATAAATTTTAACAAATCTTATATACTTTCAACGAAGTAGTTCAGTTTATTTTGTTATGTACGAAGAGATGCAGTTAATAAAAATTAGAACTTTTTTATACATTTTTTAAAATGATAAAATTAGATTTATCAATATAATTTTTTTAATTTTAGTCTTCGGATATGAAAAATTTTATAATAAAGTTTTGAAAAAAGAACCGGCTTAAAATATAACAATATTTGGTCTTAGGGGAAACGCTAAAGGGTTCTAAAAATGACATGATTTGCATCTGATCTTACATTGCGGACAATTTTGATTCCGGTTTTTTAGACGTTAAATATTTTTTCTTTAAGTATACATTGAACATTATAATTAATGTAACGATTTCTTAATATCTAGAAAAAATTGATGGGATTCAAGTAAATCGAAAAATATCAGGAATTGTAAGAAATTAAGTAATTTGAAAAATTCATGGGATTCAAAGAATTTCACGAATACGAAGAATTCCAGTAATTCCATGAATTCAAGAAATTGGAAGTATTTAGGGAATTAGAACTATTTAAGGGATTTTAGATTTTAAAGAATTGAAAGAACTCAAAGATTTCGAATAATCCAAGAAATTTATATAATTAAAGGAATTCCAGAAATTAAAGGCAATCGAATAATTTAAGGAATTCGAATAATTCAAGAAATGCGAATGATAAAATAATTCAGAAAATTAAGAGCCATCAAGCATTTTAGAGAATGTCATGAATGTAAGGAATGAAGAGAATTCATTGAATTCCGTAATTCCGAAATTTACGGAATTTAGCAAATCAGATTAGTTTCAAAAATTGACAAAAATTAGATATTTAAAATATCAAAGAATTCACAGAATGTCAAGAATTTGTAGAACAAACATTGATTTCATCAACTGCGATTCAACAATAAAAATAAAAATAGGACGACTGAAAAATTCCGTAAAATAAAATTCCCGACACTGTAAAATACCCGAATTGGAGAATACCCGAATAATAAAATTGTCTAAAAATAAAAATACCGAATTGGAAACTTCACGAATAATAAAATTCCCGATAGAAAATTGGAGCAGTATAAAATACCCGAATTTTAAAATTCCCAAATTGAAAAAATTAAAATTTTTTATGAATTTATTTTATTGACTAAAAAAAAATAATAATCAGATATTAGTTTTAAAGATTATTTATATTTTTTGAAATTTCGGACATTATTGTTTGACTTTAAAATAATAATAATTGTAAATAAAATATTTCGACGCAACGCATGTTTTTTTTATGTTAATGATATTTGGAAAAAATGCAAAAAGCGTTCAAAAAATTGAATTTTAAATATATCTATATGTAAATTTATATTTCACGTTGGTTTCAAGAACGTTATAAGGTACGGGGAAAAGTCAGGGAGATTTTTTTTTCTTCAAAGCGCATGCTTTAAAAAATTGGGTAGGTGATAAAAAATTTAATTCTTCATTGAAAGAAAAAATGATTGCTCACAATTTGACTGTTTTTTTAAATTCCATGCACAGTATTTGCCAAAAAAAAAAAAGCTTTCGCAAAAATTAAATTTAAAATTTAAAAATATATATTTATTTCGAGTTTGCTAAAAAAACGGTATTAGGTAAAGAGAAAATTTAGGAAAATTTTTGTATAATTTCACGTTTTTTAACCTTCTTTTCAAATGAAGATAGTATTTGGAGAAAAAAAATACAAAAAGCGTTCGTAAAAATTTAATTTTAAATTTTATATATATATATATATATATATATTTAAATTTAAAATTTAATAAATAAAATATATTTAAAAACATTTTAATTGTTTAAATTTGGGAATTTTCAAATCCGGTAATATTATAAACTTTGAGGAATTTTATTATCCGAGAATTTTCCAATCCGGTAATATTATAAGCTGTCAGGAATTTTATTCTTTGAGAATTTTATTATTCGGGAATTTTCAAAATCGTGATTTTTATTTTTCGGGATTTTTCAGTCATCCCATAAAAATCAAATCTTCATCCCTTCTAATTTTATGGCAATGTTGAAGTCAAAACATTCCTCTGTTGTAATTAAAAGAAAATTAAAAGATCAAAATTCGTTATGTTCGTCTGAAAAAATTTTTTTTTTAAATCAGACCCCCTTCAACTGAGTTAAAAGCTTCTTCGAAATTTTAAAAAGCCAGCTAATAATTCGCTACGTTCCCGTTGAATGCGAACTAAATTAGTAGAACTTAATACAAAAATGTAAATATTGTTGGTAAAAACTTTATTCCTTTTAATTTAAAATGCCACTGTTGTATTTTAGATACGGAATTCATCTCGATTGATGAAAAAAATTCTACTATTTGGTTCAAAATTCAACTTTTTGGTTAAAAATTCTACTTTAAAAAGATATTTATTGATAAAAAATTACTTCATTTTTGTACACTTGAACTTTTTTTATTGAAAGATGATTTTTTCTCATTACAAATTAATTTTTTTATAATTTAAATAATTCTGCAGAAATGACTTTTGCTTAGGAGAACAAGTCAAATATTTGGTGGAAAAATAATCTGTTTTGGTTATGGTTTCAACTACTTTTCTTAAATTCGTATTTTTTGTTTAAGTTAAACTATTTTTTTAAATTTTAATTCAAATCTTTCTTTTTTGAAATATCAACTAATCCGTTTTTCGTTAAAAATTATGAGTTTATTTTGGTTCAAAGTATAACTACGTTATTGTAAATCCATTTTTGTGGCGTTGAAGGTTCATTACTTTAGTAAAAAATTGATTACTTGGTTAAATGCTTTAGTTGAAAATTCAGTTAATTGTTCTTGAAGATTTATCATTTTGGTTGAAAATTCGTCTTTTTGAATGAAAATTCAACTAACCTGTGAAAAGTTGAACTAGTTCGTTAAAAATTAGATTCTTATTTTATTTAAGAATTAAAATTTTTAACTGCAAATGTAATCATTCTATTTTTGATGGGATATTGATATTTTTAATTAAATATTGATCTTTTTAACATAAACGATTACATTTTTTTGTAAACTATTACATTTCTTTTGAAAATTTACCTAATGTGATTAAATAAAATTCAACTCCCTGGTTGAAATTAAAACAACTTTTCTTTTTTGGTTTAAGATTCACAATTTATTTGGAACAGAAATAATTTTTTTTGCAAATTGACTTTTTTGTTAAAATTTATTTTATTTTAAATTTCATTCTACATTTCAAGATTCACCTCTTCAGATGATAATTAAAGTACTTTATAACAATGAAGCTTTTATTTAAATAAATAAAATATTGTGTTTGTATGAACTTTTTTAGTTAAATGAAATATTTTATTTGATCAGAAAAATTTAAACATCATTTTCCCTAAAACAGTCGCATAGCAAATGCCTTCCATTATTAAAATTTTTATTGTTAATAAACGTTCTTGCTTCTTTTTGAAAAAAATGGATATAAAGGAAAACCCATAACGAGCATATTGGATTTGTTGCAATTTTTTTATTAGTCTATGACACCTAAAAACAATATTTTTTATATAAATCAACGCAATTTTGCATAATTCTTACAATTTTTATTAAAAGTCAGAAAAATGCATTTTTCTATTTTTCTGAACCTTATTCAAACAATGAGAAGCCGATGTTTCTTAATTGGAGACAGACTAAATCGGGCTTACAATTTCATAATATGACCTTCTTACTCTTTCAATAAAGATAAAAATGTTACACCATCACATCGTTTTACTAAATTCATCTATTTTCA
This sequence comes from Acraspis erinacei, assembly GCA_035041075.1. Classification (NCBI taxonomy): domain Eukaryota; kingdom Metazoa; phylum Arthropoda; class Insecta; order Hymenoptera; family Cynipidae; genus Acraspis; species Acraspis erinacei. The sequence continues at coordinate 3,703 of JAWWLR010078867.1, read as the reverse complement.
CGATTTCCGTGTTTAGAACTTTTCAAGATTGTCATATATGTTTTAAAAAAATTTCTTTTCCCAAACAAATCAATTTTTACTATTAAATTACAATACATCTCGTCAAATAAAATAATTAATTACCTCCTAATTTTTAGTACTTATTCTCCTCGTTGAATTTTCATGCAAGAAGATGATTTTTCGGTAAAAACTTGAAAATTTGTAACCAAAATCAATTTTTGATTTTTTATCTATATTTTTTTATTTAGATAAATCAGTATGCTACCAAATAATAATAATTTTTAATAAGGAAGTTCCATTTTCACAAAAAAAAATTGAAAAAAATTGACATAAGATGAAAGTTAGATTTTTAATTACAAAAATTAATTTTAATTAAGAACATTAATCTTTGTCGACAGAAATGAAATTTTAATTAAGGAGATCAGTTTTCTAAAAAAGAAAAGAATAATTTTTAATAAACTGCATTAATTGTCTACCAAATATTTTAATGTTTAATGGGCTTCTTGACCTCTTAATTACATTTTCAACAAAAATATTTAAACTTTGTGCCGAAGAGTTTAATTTTTTAGCAAGAAAAAAAATGCTGAAAGGCATCATATAAAAAACAACTATGTAAATTAATATTTTATTGTAAAATGTTAACGTCTTTCCAGAAACTTAATTTGTTTATTTTTAATGCTATTTTTTACGATTCCAACAAAAAATACGCTTCCTATCAAAACAGGAGTAATAACAAATTTGTACCTTTCTTGAGTGACAAACTATTGTTAATTAATTTCACTTTGTACTGTGAGTTTTTTTCCGAAAATTTAATTTTTTCTATTCTTGAGCATGTTTTGTCTATTAATTATTTCACAGCTTGTGTTCATTGTCCAAAAAATTATTGTTTATGTTTGCTTTATTTTTTACGATTAAAACGAAAACTAAGATTTGCATGAAATTCTTACCGACAAATTCATAGATTTTGCTAAGTGTACATCTTTTATTTATTAATATTTCTTGGTCTTCTCCGTAGTTTTCCCAAAAATTCCATTTTTTTCTTTAAATGTTATTTTTTACTATCAAAACAAAAAGTAAGCATTGTTTGAAAAAATTATTCTAAAATTTTCTGTAGATCTTTTTTTTGAGTGGAAAACTTTTGAAAATTTTTTTTTTTCGTAGCTTATATCGTTCGTGCCGAAATTTAATTCTTTTATTTGAATTATAAATTTTTACTAGTAAAACAAAAAATTTTACAGTAGTGCAATATTTCGTACCATTTATTTGTTCTGTCTAATAAGATTCTTTTCATACTACTTTCTAAAAAAAATCTTTTTTTTGGAGTTAGTTTCAATATAACATACAAATTATTCAAAAAGTTTTCAATGCAAATAATTGTTTCATGGTTTTTATATTATGTACTGATAAATAAATCAATAACTGATTATATTAAAACCTACATTTGCTGAAATTAACTGAAAAGGTCAATAATAAATAAAATTTTCATAAATGGAAGTTAAAATCGAAAAAAATATAAAGTTTATATTATTTTAATGTTTTAAGGAAAGTAATTTTGTAATTTATTTTGTGTTTTGAACGGATGAATAAATTATAATACACTATTTTAGTGCTGTAATGAAAATAATTTTTTATTTCTTTTCATGTTCAAAACTGATTTATTAAATAATAACTGATAGTGTTCAAACTTAAGTTGTCTGGGGTTTTTTTCAAAATATTATGAATAAATTATAATTTCTTCATTGGACTTTAAATTTTAAATAAAGTATAAGGTAAAAATTGTTTGAATGTTTCAATGAAATCATAGTTTTTGATTTTTCATTTATTTTTAGAAAATTAAATTAAAAAAAAAATATTTCTTACCAAAGACATTAATTTTCAACCAAAATTATAATCTTCAAGAATTTGTTTTTAACAGATTCGTTTTACCTTTAATCGGGTTATTCAATATTCAACCAAAAAAGATGAATTTCCAAAGAAGAATTTATATTTCGATATTTTGACCTAAAACAATTTTAAATTAATATAATAAGCAGTTAAAGTCAACCAAAAAAAACGCATTGGTAAATAAAACTGTTAATTCATCAACTAGTAAATATTAATTTTCAATCAAATATTTACATCAAAAATAGTAACATTTGCAGTGAAAAAAATGCAGTTGAATTTTGAAAAACTAAATATGAATCTTTAACAGGAAACTTAATTTCCTATCAAATTTTTAAATTTTGACCCAAGTTTACGATTAATGATTAATCAATCAAAAAGGATTTTCATCTTCATATATTTATTAAAAGCTCAGAAACTTTAAAATTGTTTTGAATTCAGGGTTTTTTCTGTTATTGACACTGAAAAAGTAGAAATTTTGTTTGTTTAAAACCTTCCGGTTTCGAAAAATTTTACATTATTGTACCTTTGTTAATACTGAGTAAGAAATGACGCAATGCTTGGTTTTATGGACTAATAATAAATTGACCATTCTTCAATCTCGAATTTTCAAAATTTCTTCAGAATTCAAATTCCAAGCTGAAAAATACTCGAATAATAAAATCCCCGAAAGTTTATAACATTACTTCTTTAAAGTTCTTCATTGATAAAGTATATAATTAGCACTTATTTTTACAAAAAACATTATTTTTAATGTGAAAAGTTTCTAAAATTATTGTTTAAATTTAAAAGAATACTTGAAACAGAATTTCAACCAGACATATATAATTCTTAAATATTTTAACTTTATATTAAGACAATAATCTTAGAAACTTTAAATATTAATAATAATTTTGTTGACAAGAATAATTTACTACTGTATTTTGCATAAATTAATACGAAAAGCCAAAATGTTCAACAGAACGGTTACATCTTAGATAAAAAGTGAATGTTCGACCCACAACTTTTTTACCAAAAGAATATTAATTCTAAATCCAGAGGAATGAAATTTTTGAGCGAATTTTGAATCCCGAAAGAGAAATTTTCAAAAAAATAGTTTATTTCTCAGAAAAAGATGAGTTCTTAACAAAATATTGAACTATTAGTCAAAATACAAATTTTGGTAAAATATTTGCATTTTCTACTGCGAATAATGCAATTTTCTACCTAAAAAGATTAGTTTTTAACCTAATAGTTACATTTTCAAGAAAACCAAATTATTTATCAGAAAGTTGCATTTGCAAACAAATAGTTAAACGTTCAAACAAAAGTGGTGAATATTCATAAAAAAAATATCGACTGACGACTAAATGATTTTTTTCGAACGCCTGCTGTTAAAATTGTTCTTATTTTTTGGTAATGCACCATTAGTCGTAGAAAATTGAAATTTTGCGTTTGCATGGACTAAGTTCAGGGATATCACCGTAAGATGAGCGATAGAAGTGTGTGGTACCGCGGTTGCAGTAAGAATGTCTGGTGATGCAAGGTGGAATGGTGAAATTCAGGCTGCCCAAAACACAAAGAAAGAGGCGCACAGGAGAAGTTTAAACATAGCCGGTCTTAGTGATGAGGAAAGAAATATACTTATAAATGATTACAGACACAGAAAAAGAGGATCCTCAAACGATTAATAAAGGAAAGTAAAGATAAAAGAATTAGAGCGGAAGAAGAGAAGAAAGTACAAAATACTTTGCAGGAAGAAAGAAACTGTTGTTTTTTTTAATGAAGGGAAATAAAAGTACAGAATTTGTCAACATGAGAAATAGTAAGGAGGAAATGCCAT